>CAODLS013368972.1:0-18948 GCA_948243855.1 Flueggea neowawraea | reverse complement strand
AATATTTCATATATGATATATGTTTATCTTATCGTATGTTTTAAATAATAAATGTTTTGATTAAACAAATGTTTTAATCAATTGAATTTGGGTTGTAAGTTATGAACCATGAGGCTTGTACGAGATGGGTCGGGCTCCCATAGACGGTTCGCCTCGTACGCCGGTCACGGGCTCGCTACGGGTCGTGACAGTTTGCATAACATACATCATCAATTGTTAACGTATGTTTTAAAGTTTCTCTAGATAACGCACGTCTTAGTGATGCTGTTTTCAAATGGGCAGCTTTGCAGGCTTTCACTGTGTCTCTGTTCTAATACATTCAATATTATAAATGTCCATAGGTGCACCAAATAATGAATTCTACCTTGATCGAATTGAAGTTGTTAGGCCTAATGCTAACTAATATTTGATTTATAGCTCAAAAGTTCTTCGTTAACTAGTAAAATTAGAACGATCATTTTTTTTGCAAGTCGTATATAATCCATGATCGAAAGAGTTAAAAACGAAATTCGCCAAGTTGGAAGAATTGAAGTTGTTAGGCCTAATGCTAACTAATATTTGATTTATAGCAAAAAGTAAGTCGTTTAGTTAGAAAACTAAAACGATCATCTTTTCGTAAGTAGTGTATCGTCCATGATCAGAAGCATCAAAAAAAAAAATTCGCCAAGATGGGAGAATTGAAGTTGTTAGCCCTAATGCTAACAAATATTTGATTTCTAGAGCAGAAGTATGTCGTTTGGTTAGAAAACTAGAACGATCCTCTTCTCGGCAAGTAGTGTATGGTCCAAGATCGGAAGCGTCAAAGAACAAAATTCACCAATATGAGAGAATTGAAGTTGTTAGGCCTAATGCCAACTAAGATTCTGTTTCTAACGCAAAAAGTACGTCGTTTAGTTAGAAACTAGAACAATCATCTTTTCGGTAAGTAGTGTACGATCCATGAATGGAAGCGACAAAGAATGAAACTCGTCAATGGGTGAATTGAAGTTGTTAGGCCTAATGCTAGCTAAGTGTCAATGCAAGTATGTTTGGCAAGAACTAGGGTGTGTTCAATGCAAGTTATACGTTGCAGTTTCATAAGTGCACCGAAGAATGAATTGTTTCAATGCAAGTATGTTTGGCAAGAACTAGGGTGTGTTCAATTCAAGTTATACATTACAGTTTATAAGTTGTGTTAATTGATTTATAGCATTTATTATTATTAATGAATACCATCTGCAATTTCTTTTGGTAAATTTTAAAGGGTTTTATGTTGGTGAGATTTGATACCATCTGCTATATTGTATTCCAATTTATTGGAAATTATTTGTTTTCATGAACAATAGGCGAAAAACGAATGTAATGGGTAGTTTTGGTGGAGACTCTGGTGAAGAATTAAATTTTGGACTTTTTTTCTTGGGTGATTTTATGCAATGACAGGTTGGGGTTTAGTGGTTTGTGGGAACATCTTTTGATTCTGATATGCACCACCCAAATTCGTTAAAAATGTTGCCTCCATGTCAACAACCTCGACCAGGTGGATTACAAACATCCTTGTCCTTAGTGTCATTAGATACTTGCTTGTCTCCTAATGCTCTATAACCTAGATGAAACTCTGATAATATTCGGGAGTCCTCTATTGAGAGTGCTAGCTCATGAGAAACTTGGCCAACTGTTGATGTTGTTATAGCAAGAAAGATGGAGAATGGGAAGGCAAAGAAGATGGAGGATCGCTACATAGAGAAGAGTTTTTAATTTTGCAAAAGCTTGTCCTCACTAGATGCTCTAATTTTTCAATGCATAAATTTAGAAAGGTTGAGAACTAGGACCATGACTCGTAAACTTGCTTTGGTATTTGCAATCTCTGAACGGGAAGAAAGAAATAAACAATTCTTGATTTGTAAAAAAAAAACAATAATTACATTTTGAACTATATAACATTATTGAAGCCCATACTCATTGCCTCTTGTAAAAAGTAAACAAAAAATACATTTTACATAAAGTTATTGTAATGAAGGGTATATTAGGAAATAGATTGAAATGAATTTGCAATTCTTGATTTGTTCCAAATATGATTATGAGAAATTCAATTGAATTCCATGTTTAAAGTAATAACATATAATTCATTTGCAAATGAATTCTATGTTGCATTCATTTGCAAATGAAAATGAATCCAAATTTTGGATTCATTTATTCCAAGCAGAGTGTAAGTGTTTATGTTCAAGTCAATTCATAATAAGTCTTTCCAAAACTAGATATTCAGTCAAATCTTAACCACTGTAAAAGTTTAAACTAAAACATCAATAAAAAAGGACTTTAGATTGGCTTGTAATGGGGCTAAACAAAGGTGTAAGAAGTTGAAAGAGAGAACAATAAAATCAAGTGATACGTGCCAACACATAAGCTTACACAGTTAATGCATACAAAAAATAATTACATGTCTTTTCTTTATAAATCAAGGCTGCCCCTAAACACTTTGCTTCCTTTTTTGTCGCTTTCTTTCTTTCTCTTTATTCTATTTTTCCCTCTTTTTTTTAGTGACATCATTTTTCCAGTACATATTTAAAATTGGGCAGTCATGTTTCTTTACAATTTAAGCACAAAAATCATTTGTAAGACATGTCTAATTCCAAATTAAATCACATCATTAACATAAAATCAATTTGGTAATGTATCACCAATAAAGACCTCTCAACTTAAGATGCAAAGGCTGAAGTTTTGGAACAAAATAGGGCTTTGTGAAAATGGGTTAAACCAAAAAAAAAAAAAGGTTAAAGGCTCAAAATGGAACAAGGGATTAATATAAAATGGTAGATACTCAAGGAAAAAGAGGAAAACAAATGGCTAACAAACAATGCCTTTCATCATTTCGATATCTCAATTTGGAAAATTGTGGTCTTCGAAATGCACATCATAATAAATCCCAGCAGGTTCTTATTATGAATGACTAAATATACACAACAAGAAAATAGGATGTGTTTAATGTCTCAAAATCTCGCATGGGTATGTATGAATCCAAACTATTCCTTTTCGGTTCTAGTACTAGCGGCTGTCTTTTCCTGAAGTTAAGGTGTATAGAAACCCAAGTCATACACAAATGGGTATATGTTTTGTGTAATGAGCTGGAGATTCACACAAAACATAATGTAGCATGCAAAGCACAACAAGGAATAAAACATGACTAAACAGAATGCAAAAATAATTTCAACATGCTTATGACATGATCATGTGGAATGCAACACAGAAGTGAAAATGCATGCCGAAAAGACAAAATACGTCATACAACACCATGCAACTACGTAACAAATAAACAAAGCAACACAAACAGTGCAAGAAAATTTTGAAAAAATTCAACAAAGATAACAATAAAAATGACAAAAGTGATCGATTATCCGCAAGTGCACAATTATCGATGTAGTAATAAAACCTTAGAAGTATGCCTATGGTGTCGAATCCATAGGGACGAGTGCTAATTGCGATTGATTCAAGCAAAAAAATAAAAATACAAACAAGTGATATTTTTGTATTTTTAGATAAAGAACGCCAAAATTAAAATGAACAAGTGATAAGAAAAACGTTAGGACTTTTAAGACTCCACCAAGATTCCTATTTACTACATTTATGAATAGTTTATGGGATTGAGTATTCTCTCACTAAAATCGCTTGAAGCCTCTCTCGAGTTTATTCAAGTTATGTCTACAGTTATTAGGAGGGTCCTTTCGGCATCACCTAACTAAATTAGACTCGTTAGGTTCTCTTGAGAATTTCATCGAACACCTTATAGGCATGAATATTTTCATTTTATAACCTAAAAAGTTTAATGTATGTCAACCTCATTTAGCCTTCTCCTTTCAGTCATTCAACTAAATTTGTTACAAACACCAATATGGTGATCAAGCATAATGATATTCAATTAAAACATGTCATTAAATCAAATCCAAGAATTACAACATATATGACATTCAAAGC
The DNA here is from genome assembly GCA_948243855.1 of Flueggea neowawraea. Taxonomy (NCBI): domain Eukaryota; kingdom Viridiplantae; phylum Streptophyta; class Magnoliopsida; order Malpighiales; family Phyllanthaceae; genus Flueggea; species Flueggea neowawraea. The sequence goes on along the minus strand of CAODLS013368972.1, from coordinate 15,000 downwards.
ACAATAATATATCAACTACAAATATGGCAATAAAATCATATCCTCCATTCATAAATACAACAAATAATCATCAAGGTTTACATCTTTAGGTCCTAACAAAATGTTTCAGCTACCATTGTTTTGTTCAATAACATAAGACAATTAATATCAACATAAACCATGATAAACAAAATATGAGATATAAAGAGAGAAGAGAAAAGGAGTTTATAAGAACCCTCTTTTGATGTATAAGAAAAATCTCCACACCTCAAGCTTTGGTCTCCCTCTCTTTCTCCAACCTTAAAATGTGTTCTTGCAAATGAAAGCACTAAGAGAGAAAATTATGTAAAAAGGTTGGATCCCCTTTTTGATGCACATATAAAGGGTATTTATAGGTGTTTTGAACTCCCACAAAACCCTAGGCAAGTTGGCCATTGATGCATGTAAGTTGTCCACTTAAAGTCCACATTTGGTGCACTTTTGACCCTTGAACTACAAAACGTTTTATCCCCTTTTGTGTAGGTCATGGTCGTGACATTGAGGAGGTCATGTCCGTGAGGTGCTACTGCTTGTGGTCACAGCCGTGAGGTGCCAAAATTCACGGTCTTGACCTTGCTTTGACCCTCCAACGATGTTTCGCCAAACTTCGTACCCTTTGAGCCGATTGTCTTTGCACTTTCTTCCATCCCATTTCATGCATTCTTTATCATCCTAAAAAAAACGCGAAAATATATAAATACATAAACAATTGAGCATATGTAAGGCAAAAATGTTATATTTTTATGCTTGAATTAACATGTAAATTTAGGATACATCAAAAAGTCACACATAAAAATATGAAATCACAATACAAATGGAAAAACACAAACAAATCTCCCTCTCTACACTTAAAATCACATTGTCCTTAATATGGAAAGATAATATAAAAGTAAAACTGAGAAAAAGTGTTGAAGAAATGTTGTGCTGGTTCATGATGATGGGGGATGGAGCAGTAACATGACGAGGGTAGTCAATACATGAGCTACATTGTGTGCCACCTTCTTCATTGTATGGTTAAGTGTGTGTAAGATAGTCTCTATGGTGCTTTATCTTGCTTCGAGGTTAGCAAGGCATTCCTCAAGTGCTTGATTTGGGGTTGATGGGGTAGACCAACCAAGAGCGGATGCAGGAGGTATGAACCCATATTGGCCGCATCCTGCGGGGCGGGCAATCTGTATCTTGCATAAAGCATCAACATCTAACAATTCTGCTGAAGATGTCTCGGTTAAGTTCAGGTTAGTAAGCAAAAACTTTTGCAATTTCATAGCCAAATGCATAATCATGGGTCCCAAAATCATGCATTTCTTTCAACTTTTCATTTCACTAATTATAAATTGGATTTGATTCAAAATAAAATAGCCTATGTTAACCTTCACACTCGTTTTAGCACACCAAAGTGAAGATGACGGAGAAGGAAGAGAAGCCACCACATCTGAACATTGCGAACGCAAACAATCAATCAACCACTACTGCATCTGTCTCGATTTTGATTTTCATCATTGTCGTGACTCCAACAACCAATCCTTCTCTGTCGTTAAAATCTCTTTCTCCACCATTCAAGATTTCCTTCTTCGTTGTTTGTCTCTCTTCTCTATTAGAAATCATGGTGGTGTTAGAGAGATAAGGAAGGCAATAACGATCGTGTTGCGAGAGAGAGCTCTTCAATTCTAGATTGTATCAAGCTTGAACGATGATAGAGATCACGATAGGATGAAGAAGGCTTCTAGTTTGTGAAATGTTAAACTAAAACCCAATCATTCTCGCAGTAGCTAAGGTTTAGCTGGGAGAGAGAGGAAGATAGGAGAAAGAGAGGAGAATAGAGAGAAAGAAAGAGGGATGAAAGGAAGAGAGAGACAGCAAATAGAAGACAGAGAAACAAACGAGATGAAAGAGAGAAAGGCGAACGAGAAATTGAGATATTCTCGAGATAGAGAATGTGGTAATTTCTGAGAACATGTTTCAACAAACTATCAATTTTGAAACAAGATTCAAGCGTGTTTCTATTTTTAAAATATTAAATACAAGGTGTTATTTGTAAAAATCATGGGTTTATTTTTGACAACTTGTTTAATTAACTCAGTGGATTAACGTTGCTATAATATGATGGAAGAGAGATTTCAGAAGAGGTTAGAGTTGAGTTGTGCAACGTGGCTTTTGGAAGGCATTCATGACAACAGGCGAATCCCAATGTGGCTAGATAGGATTTTGCTAGTCTTCCAAACCCAACTTTTAGGAAAACTAATATGTTTATAAAAAAAATAAATATTGAATCTTACAAATGATGTCTCAAGTTTCCAACTATAAAAAATGCTAGAAATAATAAACACATCTTAAAAATACAATTTTCACGAGAAAATGAGATATTTTCGTAAGAAATTGATTTTTTTTGCTAAAAAATGGCTTCCAACAAAAATTGAGTTTTTTTTAAATATTATTAAAAATATCTGATTTTTCCAAAAGGTCTACATTGGTGTGCACAAAGTGTTCAAAAAGGAGTTGAAAATTGTTTTGTACGAAATTTGATTTAATGAATTTTCAGTTGACGATTTTAAATTAAGTTGATTTATTGATGTATATAGGTATACACAATTTTTGGTTAGTGTACACAATATTAGAGACAAATTTTAATTTATTTAATATGGTGCACAGAAGTGTCCAAAGGTCTACGAACGTGTACGCAACATGAATTTTAGGTGTATAAAGGTGTTTGCAACATCAATTTCAAGTGTACAAACGTGTTCACAACATCAATTTCAAGTGTAAAAAGGTATACACAACAATTGAGATAATCTTATAACATTTTATGGACTAAACCAACAATTTTCATAAATCAAATCTGAAACACAGTAACTAGGGTTTCCAAAACCCTAACCGTTGCCCTTAAATTTGAAACCCTCTCCGTCGTGCTCTGTTTGCCACCGCAGAAATGAAAGCCACATCTCTTCTTTACCGCCATCTTGCTCTGTTGCAAGAAAATGATAGGCAAATAGTGGCAGAGAAACCACTGGAAGCCAAACCGATGAGGAGAGAGAGAATAAGAATAAAGAGAGGAGAGCCCAGAGAGCGGAGGTCGAAAGCGAGAAAAGAGAGAGCAAAAGGCGACAGAGAAGAGTAAGCGAAGCCGAAATAAGACAGGTTAGGAGAGAGAAAGAGAGAGCGACAGTGGAGGAAGAGAGGAAGAAAGAGAGAGAGGTAGGAAGAAGACAGAGAGAAGAAAGACAAGAAGAGGGCGGGTAGGGTTTGGGGAGAGAGAGAAAGAGAGAGATATGAGGAGAGAGAAAATGAAGTGAGAGAAAAAAAAAAAGAGAAAATGAATGAGAGAAGTTCAATTTTATTTGATTGTATCTGGCATTTTCGAGATTCAATTTAAAAAATGTGGCATTTCCAAAACAAAATTGAGCTTGTTTTCATTTTAAAAATTAAAAATATGTGGTCCTATTTGTAAAAATCGTGGGTTTAATTTTGACAACGTATGTAATTAACTCCAAATTTTGCTTGGTCTTACAACTTAGCCATTTATTTTAGGCTATTGTGTTATGAGCACTTTCTATGCACCTTTTGTTAAGGGGTTTTATTTTCCTTATGCTTGGTCTACCATATGTATGTGGGCCTCCTTAATCTCTTTGTATTACCCATTTTAAATTAGAGTTTATCATGCTGAGTGTCATAATTAAAATTCAGATTTTGACAAAAGCCACCTATAGTTTGGAAATTACTTGAATGACACATTTTTAAGTTTAAGTTTGTTGTATGACATTTTTTTCAATTATGATTATTAAAAATGCCAGATTTAGTCAGGTAAAAGCCAATTTCTCGTCTTTTCTCATTTTTTCTCTCTCTTTTTTTCTTTCATCACTTTCTCACTCTCTGCTCTCTCTCTCTCTCGTCTGTCTCTTTCCCTCTCATATTTGCTTTCTCCCTATTACTCTCTCTCTCCTCACTTCATCTCCTCACAATAAGTCGCCGCCACCATTTACTCTTTCTCCTCCACCATCCCAACGTCATCAGAGGTTCAGAGTTGCACAAATTGAGCCATCGTTGCCTGTCTCACCTTTGAAAGCGACAGAGAACGCAACTCACCTTCGAACACGACGGAGCCAAATCGCGATGATGAACATAACGAAGCCAAATTGTGACGATAAAAGCTACGAAAAACGAGAAAAAAAGAAGAAGTTGTCGACGCCGGTTGTGTCTATGGTGAGTCGAGCCACATCGTGATGCAAATCAAACTAGGGTTGTAAGGGGAGATAAGCGATGAAGAAGGAGAGAGCTGATGGATCTGGATTGAAGATTGGGTGGTAGAGATAAGTTTTAAGGCAGCGGCTTTGGATTGGATAGGTTGGCAGCTAGAGTTTCGTGGCGGACCAACTTAGATGGAGGCTAGGGTTGGGTTGATTTGTGCATGTTCATTTTGTTGAGTTTGGTTGATTTTGTTGAGTTTTGTGGTGGGGCGACGATTGTTAGGGTTTGGCGCTTGTTTTGTTAGAGTTGATGGTGACGGAGGTCGACCTAGTGTTGGTGGCGACAAAAATCTAAAATTGATGTTGCTTTGCATACACCTTTGAAGAACTTTTTGTATACCTTTTGAAGACCTTTTGTAGAACTTTTACATACTTGGGAAGAGCTTTGTAGACCATTGTAGATATTTGAAGATCATTGTAGACTTTTGAATGCACTTTTGTACACTAGTTAATTTCCATGAAATAAATTAAAATTTGTAAATATCGTGTATATCGAATATATATACACGGATAATTCATTTTAATTTAAAAAAAAACATTTACACAAAAAATTTATTAAATCAAATTTTTTATAAAAAAATTGTAACATTTGAAGACCTTTGTAGACATTTGAATATCTTTGTAAACCTTTGAAAACTTTTTGAAAAATTAAATATTCTTTTTTTACTAAAATTCATTTTTTTACAAAAAAATCAAATTCTCGAGTATGACATTTGTCAAATTTAATTTATTTTTTCTGATATCTTTTAAACATGAAAACTCAGATGTTTATTTTCTTAATAAAAGTGTGATTTTCTTTGAAGACCTTTTAACTTAATCACATTTCTTTTCTCACTCAAAAATCATAATTCCTTTTTTTTAGAAGAATTAAAGGATATCTGAGTAATAAAACGCCAATCTTTTGTTTTTATATCAGGAATAAAAAGCCAATCATTGCCGCTGAATTCTCTAGCAATTAATTAGGCTCTGTTTTCAATCTACGTTCTTGGGATTATTTTCAAATCTAAATGAGATCAATGCCATCAATCCCGCAAAAATTATTTTGTGCTATAAAGTCATTTCTTCTTTTTAATTTTTTTTCAAGACCAATAAAAATAATCACTCGAAAAAAATGAATTTAACAAGTAGGAGAAAATTACTCGTTTCAGTTTCCAGTAGTAGACTACTAGTAGCAAAAATGCAAAAAGCAACCTTCCTGCAACAGAATCCCCTCTCTCTATCACACACACACACACACAGTTCTATAATTGGCTCTCTTTATATTCCTTTCTCGCTCATATCCTTCACCATTTCTCTCTACGCTTTCCCATATACAATGATTTAATTATATATACTTTCAAATCCGTACACATTTCATTTCCAATCTACACCACTAACTGTGGCCGCTCCAACCCCAACCACCACCACTCACTTCACCACCTCCAAAACATGGCCACCGCCGCTGCCGCCGCCACTGCAAACAACCACCTCCACATTCCCACGTAACCATACAAACATGCTAGGGCTTCCTAACATCTTTTTAATAGCTCCACCGGCTTCTTCCTTCTATCAACAACACCGACAACCCATTTCTTCTTCAACCCAGTTAAGTACTAATCCGGTAAGTAATGATCAGTGCAATATTATATCAGGCAGTAATCAAAAATCATGGGTCTCTTTTAAAAGGTACCAACAACACCAAGAATCAAGTTTTGATGCAAGAAAAGAACTTGGTGGTGGTGGTTCTGGTGGCGATGATGATGATAATAACAACAATGACAACAACGCAGGGTCTACAAGGGCTTGTAGAGGTTGTGGGAATAGGGCAAAGAAGGAGTGTGAGTATATGAGGTGTAGGACTTGTTGCAAAAGTAGGGGATATGATTGCGCCACTCACGCGAAGAGCACGTGGGTGCCTGCCGCGAAAAGAAGAGAGAAGCACGGCGGCGGCGGTGGTGCTTCATCTGGGTCGTCTTCAGCTGCCGGGGGTGGTGGTTCTTGTGGTGCTAAAAGGCCTAGAGAGAATATTGCAACTACTTCCAACAGTAGTTCTAATAATAATGCTGCTGCTTCTTTCAGTTTTGATACTGGCTCTAGTTACCAAGGTACTTCCTCTCTCTAGTCTCAAGTTGTCTTTTTTTGCTTTTATTTTTGAAAATAATTGCGGGTATTAGAGATCTGAAGGAAATCTTTTTTTTTTTTGCCCTGGAATCTGAAGGATATCTTGTGTGTCTGTGGATGTATGTAAGCTCGAGTCTTTCTCTCTCTTCTGTTTTCCTGTTGTTTTGTCTGCCCTTTTCAACCAGATCTCTGATCAAAAGTTACTAGAAATGGGAATGATCTAAAGAAATCTTCTGGGTTCTTGACTTTTAGTTAAATTATTGAACCTTATGCATACTTGTTCATTTCTACTGCAGTCCCTTGAAGATTTTTCTTTTTTGTTGCCATTGAAAATATTGATATGAACTTGTTTCTGTTTTTTTTTTTTTAAAAAAAAATTGATAATTGAAGATCTGAAAGATTATATTTCAAATTCAGGCTAGTTATCTGCTTAGGTGAGATTGATTTATTTCAATATCTCTATTTTCTCCCATAAAATTGACCATGTTGCATCACAATGGTATAAATTATACTAGCTGAGTTGAATTTTGAAGAGAAAAACAAACCGACTTTTGCGTTAGTTTTATAAATTTTTTGAAATGATTCAAATTAGAAATTGTTCAGGAAAAAAAAAAAATAGGATGGCTGATTTTCTGATGCAAGCTTTATTCTCTGCCTGTCTCTTTGTCTTGTCTTATTATCATCATGTAATTGAAGTTCGAGACTGTACATTTGACCCTTTTCCTGTCTTTTTTCTTTTTCCATTGTAGATGCAAGTTTCAAAGAGTCCTTGCCTGGTCAAGTTCGTGCACCAGCTGTTTTCAGGTGCATCAGAGTAAGCGCTGTTAATGGCGGTGGAGAATCTGAGATTGTTTACCAGGCTATGGTGAACATAAGTGGACATATATTTAAGGGCTTGCTTTATGATCAAGGGATTGATGAGAAAAATGTATATCCGTGTATTTCAAAAGTTCAATCCAGTGGAAGGAACAGAGGATCAACTTCTTCGATGTTCGGTGATCCTCCTGATGCTTATCCAGCGCCAAGATTGCTTGAAGGTAGATCCTGTCACACTTAATTCTGCGTTTTGAGTTTAATTTTTTTAGGTTATGATACCAAATGGTATAAAAATTAAAAGTTTTTTTAAAAAAAGAAACTTGGAAAAAGATCTCTAGATTTACATCTTTAACTCTGTATAAATTCGGTTACATTGATGCAAGTTTAGATTAGTGGCTCACCAACTTACTAATGATTAGAAGCTCATTGCATCAATAGACTATAAAGAGTAATTACTGTTAGATCTAATGAGTCAAAGTAATAAATATTAAGTATCTACACCGAAAAGTATTCAAGTTGAGCCATGATCATTGTAGCATGTTTTTTCTCAATATATACACTACTTATATTGTCATTATATGAGAAATATTTTTGGGGAAGTCTATAGCCCATCAGAACCCTTGTTGTGTCTGACCATGGTTAGATTCATCATGTACCACAAATATGCTCGAAATTGTGTTTTTGCTCTAGATGGTGGGGGGTATTTGTTTTAGGAAGTAAGTTGTTTTGGCAGATTGCATGGTAATGAAACAAAGAGAGTTGCGCGTATACTTAGAAAATGAAATGTAATATGCTGAATGAATATACCTAAGACAAACACCCTAATATATATAATTCCATCACTGTGTAACCAACTAATTAAAATAATCCAAGTTCTTGATCTCCTTAAGAATCCTTGGAATCTACTAGAGAATTAGTATGATAAACTTAATACAAGCAAGGCCCATTAATGCAATGTCAATGCCAATCTTTGATTAGAAAAGAAAAGGACATAGCATGTGCATTGCTTTCCATTTACTTAAGTATTATATACAATGGCTGTAAGCAATTGATGCAAGCATTTCCTGTATGCAAATGATACAAGCATTACATTCATGATGTTCTTTCTTTTCCATTTAAACAAATACAGAAAAGGTTTTGATAAAAGGATTGTAATGATCAACTTTTGTCTGTCTTATTTTTCTTCTTTGGTTTTTATGATCCTTTGACGCATTCCTAAGATAAACCAGGAATTATTACTTTATGTTCTAACCAGTTGGCCCCACATGGTTATATTGGCATCCTTCTGTCTGTTTATGTGAAATTTGTTCTTCTGTTCAATCTGGTGGTTCACTTTGTATGCAGTCCTTTTTTTTCTTAGTTACAAGAACAAAAAATTTTATTTCAACTGGCGAAAAGACAATCTTTTATTTGCTGCATTTCACAATTAGAGACGAATGCTAGTAACTCTAATGGCAAAGTGTTCATCTGCGATCTCTTGCTGGTATTTGCAGGCAGTAGATCTGGATTATTTGAAAAATGGCTAATCTAATGTAAGACCTGGTTTTTTAATTCTAGTAACCAGTGAAGTCTAATAATGCACCAATATTCAGTTGTTTGAGTTGTTGAGGATGATTTTCATCAGTTTGGTGGGTCCATCATTGGAAATTCACCCTTGGTTTCACCATGTCTTTTCCCGCAATTGCTCTCAGAATCGACATATTTTGTCCTGTTATGGTTGCTGTGGTGCTTTTCCACATCAACATGCTTGAAATGGCCATTCAATATGAAGTTGGATTTTTTGACAATTGTTATGGTATCTGTTATATATATATATACTTTTTGAGTACATGTATTTTCATGCCATTATTTGACTTCATATGAGGGACGCACTAGCATAGTACCACCTTTCAGGCTTCTACAGTTTTGTATGAATGCAATAAAACCTAAAGCATTTCAAAAATATTGGCTGTCAAGATTTTATTTAGGATGGTTTCATAGTTATACGTCTAAACGAGCCATGAATTTAGTTTCTGAACTCTTGGAGATGGCAGGAATCGATTTGGTTTGTGGAATATACTTGTGAGGAAGTGAATTTCTCATTCGGCGTGGTATTAATGTGCTAATTTATGTGCGCAGTTAGTGGCGAATTGAACAATTAGATTAAGCCATAGTAGATAGTAGATTTAGATAATTAATTAATTGTTTATTGTGGGAGTTTTTTTTTTTTTTTATCGTGGGCTTGTTTGAGACATGAGCATATTCTGTAGATAGCATACAGCATAAAAGACATCATAGTTAAAAAAAATAAATAAATAAGTGATGGGAAATTTCGAAAAAACAAAAGGTTATGAGTTGGTTACTATTAAACTTGCTAAACGTGATTCCGGTGTGTTTACTACACAGAAAGAAAAAGGCACATGGGACTAGTAATCTATATTCTAAGCACTGTAACTATGATCCCAGTATTTTGTGATTCTACCTTCTATAGTGGTTGCATTGACGACTTAAATTTTTATTCAACAGGCAATGGATGATGATGAAGAGCCATGCAGGGAATTGGTTTGACAGAGAAGTTGAATCCCATTTCCACTTGAGCCCGGTAAATACGCTGCCGTTTCTGTGCGGTACAGGATTTAAGTGTTCCTTTTTTTCTCTGTGATGAATAATATTAGCCAATCGCAATGCATTGTGCTGTTCAAATGTCAGTGCCTTTGTTACTGGACACACTGTTCACTGATTACAGTTTTAAGTTCATTTGAATGTAAGATGACTAATAAAAAGGTTAGATCACCTCTTGGATGATAATGAATTACGTGATCCAATCCACGCGTGTATACCAGAATTCTTTTTAACTTGGAAATCCTCAAAAAGATATATCATAAGGATAGAATTCTGCCCATTTCTACTGGATAATTAACAATCTAATCCTGTGGGTGTTCTTGCTACGCTTCTTTTCTTGTGGGTTTTGGCTCGTTGATTAAGTAGAGGAAAATAGTGCCGGTTTGGGTTATGCTATTTGCGAGGTTCGGAATTTGGCTATTGATTAAGTAGAGGAATTAAGCGCGTTGAATACAAGAGGTAAGTAAACGTCACACTCTCGTTAAAAAAAAAAAAAAAGAGGAAGAGAGAACAAAACACAAAGAAGAAGTAAAGGGGAATATGAACTTTTGTTCATATTTAAAATGTTAACTTTCTACAGATAACATGTCTATCAAACTGTTTCTAAAAATATTAACAATGATGAAATTATTTTCACAAACACCAAAATCTGAACTCGTGTGCAAGAAAGTGAAGAAATATCACGAGGAAAAATATTATATTCAGAGCTGTACAAGTGTATATTTGATGTGCAATTGGTACACAAATGATATAAACTACTGTACAAAAAGTGTACAGATGGTACACAAATGATTTACAAGTTAAATTTTTTAAATTGATTTAGTTCATTTCAGTTAATTTTTTCTAATTTAATATTATTTTAAACAAAATTAACTTAGAGTTATATTTAATATAAAATTAGTGTAAACCAGTGTACCAATAATGTACGAAATGGTTTACAAATTAAACTTTAAACTCATTTAGTTCATATGTACAAACAGTTACCAAAGGTGCACAAATGGTGTAATAAAGTGTACAATTGGTGTATGATTTGTGCACAAATAAATTTTAAATTGATTTTAACATAGTATTTGGTATAAATGAATTCCTTAAATTTCATGAAATTCATTTACAAATCCAAATTTTGGCGTTTGGTTTGTTTTTTAGAAAAACTCAAATCTATGAATTGCAAATCAAAGAATTAGAAGTAATGTAAAATTTTTCATTTGCAAATTCAAGCTAAATACATATTATTTGCAAATGAATTTCATGTCATTTCTCTTTTAAACAATTTTATCCATGCTATTTATTCTTATTGACAAAATTACTATGTCCTCTTCACAACATCCAGACATATTCTCCCTCTCTCTCTCCCTCCCTCCCTCCCTCCCTCCCTCTATCGCCCTCTCTTACTCTCCCCCCTCTCTCCCTCCCTCTAAAAAAATATTTAATTATTTAATATTAAATTCATATTAAGTAATTATTTAATAATTATTTAAATAATCAACAAAACAATTATTTTTATAACATTGTTGTCATAATTTTGATTAGTATTATAAATTTAAGGGTATTTTAGTTACAATGTATAAATAATTCTAATGTTTAAGTCACATCAAATAAGGAATTCATTTGCAAATAATACAATTGAAATTCTAGTATATACTGAACCAAACAATTTAATTCATTTGCAAATTCAATTCCTTATGAGTTTCATTTCATTTCATTTACAGATGAAATGAAATCTATATTCATTTCATATCAAACACACTGTAAGGGTTGTTTGCAAATTTATAAGGTTAACTTATATTTTTGCAATACTTTAAGGACTGATACATAATTTTACCTTTATATGTGTGCATGCGGTACCTACAATTGAGGTTTCATAACTCTAATTGTCAGTGGCGGAGCCACCAAGGGACCAGTGGGTGCCCGAGAGGAGGGCCATTAAAGCCCCGCCGGACCGCCATTGTTAGAGCTTGGAGGCGAAGGCACCAAAGGCAGGAAGACGAAGAACAAATTGCCACTTTTTTATTTTTAAATTACAGGGCGAAACAACGTCATTTCGTCATGTAGTTTTTAAAAAATAATAATAAATCAGTAAGGCAAAACGGATTTTGCCCCAGTGAAATGAAAAATAATAATAATAAGTGACCAGAGCAAAATATTGTCTTAACCTCGACTTCCTCACCTCACCAGTTCCCTTCACCATCTCAGTTTCAGAAACTCCATCTTCCACGGTTCCACTTCTACCTCCACGCCGATGCACTCCACTCTCCAGTAACTCCACACTGTCACGTTCCACCTCGCCGCTGCCTCTCCTTCGTCGATGTCGTTCATCCCTCTCCCTAGTAAGCCGAGCCTTTTTTTGTTCGATTTTGCAGTGGAATCGAGGTTTTATTTTAATTACTGTTAGGATTGTTGATTAATTGATTGATTAATTTGTGACTTAATTGTATTTTGCTGGATTCCTAATGACGGAAGAGTTAACGATAGGATAGGATATTTTCAGAGATAGGCTAAGTTGTTTAATGTTGATACTGGACCCAATTTGGATTGTGAAAATCAAAGACCCTTTGCCTGATTTGTTCACTTTCTGTCTTTGGTTGTTTTAATAATAGACATGCCACAAATGCTAGAGACTGCTGCTTTCTTTATGTATCAAAATTGTCATTTGTGTTCTGGAAATTAATTCTTGGAATTTTTCTTTCTTTTTTCTTTTTGCTTTGTTTTCTTTTTCTCTCTTTCCAAATGAGTTTTGACTTTAGTGGCTTGTTAATTTTGTCACAATAGCTCAAGTGAGAGAGCCCATATCCTTGGCCATTGAGCCTAATTATATTTTTTTCATTCAAAAAGAAATTGTTGGTTGAGTGAATCTAATACTAAATGAATCTCAAATCAAGAAATAACGTTCTTCAAGAAAGGCTTTAGCTAAATTTACGTTGTTATTTTGCTCATTTAGTAGCGAGGCTCTATAAATTAGTATTGTTGTCAATTGCAACAGCATTTGAAGAAGATTTTATATATATATTTTTGTAATACACATTGCTAAATGAGAAATTTGGCTAAATAATTTCGGCCACCAGTTAGCTAAATTCCTGGCTGCACCAGTACTAGTTGTACAGATTTTCGTCTTCAAATGAGACAACGAGGCGAGCTAGCGAGGAAGTTCCATTTTGAAGTCAACAAAGGACAGCATGTCAAATGCCATCGTGTCGTCATCTGCTCGCCTTGTCGTCTGTTCACATCACTCAAAATGAAGAAACAAAAAACGTATTCGACATCTGAGTTTTTCCGATAGAGAACTGGTCACGGGGTTGTCGCTAGAGCTGCTTCTGTCTACCGAACGCGACAACAATGAGACGGAAGCATCAAGGGCAGCAACAACTCGCAACCACAGACAGCAGACGCAAGCGGAGGAGAGAGGAGAGAGAAAGAGAGAGTGGGATTGAAGGAAATGGAGGGGAGAGGGAGACTTCTATTCGGGGATTGATGATTACTTTCTACATGCTAGTATGGTCGCCGAAGCTTTTGCAATGTTATATATATCATGCAGGGAAATTCGGAACAGTGTCCTTTGAATTTCAAACATACGTGGTTTCGTTTAACCTCTTTTTCAGAATTTTGCTTCAAGCAAGTGCAGCATCCTTTTGATTCATACACTAGCCCTGAGGACACCATGGGCTCTGATACCTCGTAGTATCCTGAGAATGGTGTTATGCCGATTTTCCCCACTGCCTTAAGATTTACCACTCCTTGTAGAAAATCAGAAAGCCTCAATTTTGCTCTGAATCAAATTGGATTCAGCTTTCTTCGATAATTATGAGTAGAATGAACTTGATTCTACCATGGTTCCGAGTTGTTTCCGAGAAATTTCCTCACGTACGACGGTCTGCTCCAACCTTCCTCCATGGAAATAAGTTTTAGGCGGATAATTAATCTCTCCAAAGCTTCTTCCTCCAAGCTTTTGAATATGCTAAATGAAGGCTTTCGCTGCGCCAGTCAACAAAATGCCGAATTAGATCGCAGAAAATAATAGCCACACGATACGCCACATGCAATACAGTACCTTCGCCTCCCGATATAACGTGAGATATTTCAGTGATTGGTCATAAAATCCACAGTGGTAAAGGAGTACACCATAATCCCTTAATTCTTTTGGGCCAGCCGCCAAGAGTATTAGACGTTCACATGCTGCAGTAATAGTAGAAATTCCTTCAGAAAGATATTTTCATCAAAATTTAATGAAGATGGAATTATTATTGAACTTGTTGACAGTTTACATTCATAATTTGATGAAAAATGAAGAGTAGAACTAAACTACCCAGAAGCCTAAGAATATCAAGAGACATATTATTATCCTTTTTTTCTCGTAATCATACATTTTCATGTAAGAAAAAAGCATAGCTAGTCAGAAAAAGTTTGAAAGAAATGTACACACAGCCATTCCACATTAACAAACTAAAGATACAGTAACAACCTTTGTCTAAACAGAGAGAAGAGAAACCATCATCACATGGTGTTTTATTGGCATAGGGAGTGACCATTCATTTAATCCAAATATTTACTAGCTCTAGTAACGTACACACAGCCATTCCACGTCCCTGTTTTACTAGTTCTAGTTTTAACATAAAGAAACTTAATCCAAATCTTTACACAAAACCAACAATTACAGATGTAATAACCCGAACAATAACAATCCAAAATGCAATTATTAGCTTGACACATTTCAACACTCATGAAAATGTAAAAGGCAAAACATGAAATAAACAAAACCTTGTGCTTTATAAACATACCTGATAATGCACGCCTCATATCCCCTAAAGGTACACTAGTCCAAACACCACGATCTAGTCTATGTTGAGCAGCCTTAGAAGATGCAATCTGATAACCACTGAAATGAAAAGGAAGATTGACACTAGCATGTCAAACTTTGGAAAAATGTTGATTGTTTGAGCCACTAAGAGGGAGCAGAAAAGAATAAAGGAAAACAGAACTTTCCCGCATTACAAGAATATAATTTCTTTCAAGTATCAAAAGTAAGATTCTATAGAAAGATAGTGAAAGAACCTCTCTTCGACTGTGTTTGATCTATCAACACAGTTGGCAGCATCTGCTGCTCTCAAGAATAAACTCTTCGTGTTATCATGTTGGAATGGCCAGAAAGCCTCTTTCAGATTTGTCAAAATCTGCACATAATATTTAATTAAAAAAATGAACCATCATCATGTCAAATAAACTCATAACT
>CAODLS013368588.1:0-15967 GCA_948243855.1 Flueggea neowawraea | reverse complement strand
ACCCATTTGACACATGTTTCATGTTCCTTGCATGTTGTTTACACCTGGCATCCACTAATTCTTCTGATTTGTTTTTTTAATCATCCACTTAGATTATTTATACAACTTTCCTAATGTGTTTAAGAAACTACCTACTCAGTCTTCTCTCTTAATAATTCCACTTTTGACCCCTGATTCTGTTACAAGTAACCCTTTTTTTTACTCTCAAAGCCCCTTTAAAATATTCGAAAACCATCTAGAACATGTATCAATAATATACGCAATGCCCAAATGAATGCACAACTATGTATGTTATATGCGATGCATGCTCGTATGTATAAAATGTTGGTTACGGTAGTGACATATAGTGCAATGGTTTTCCAATTTTCAGACCAATTCCCATTTCCCATGAGCACAATAAGATTAAAAGGGATAAAAAAAATCCCGACTGGATAACTGACAAAACCACAATACAAACCTACCTTAAGTACCAAATAAATTTAAGCAATAGAACATTTCTCTTGAGAACAGGTTATGAATCTAATTAATGGTCCTAATAGAAATGAAGAGAAAAGTGCACCACAACAAATGAAACTGGACCAAAAAAAAATGACCCTGAACTATTTTAAATATATAATCATTACTTGTACAAAGTGCTCGCAAATTTTCTACAGTCTTGGGGGCAATATCAGAAAAGAGCTGAAGAATTAAAGATTACTGATTAATAAATGTGAACATAAAAGGTAAACTTATATTTCCTAAGGGTCTTAAACAATTATGATACCTCAAAAACCATTCTTTAAAAAGGATCTCCATCTATAGACATGTCTAAAAATACCAATGGATTCTTCTTCTTTGCCATATTCCCTTTTTCTTTTCAAGCAACAAAACTCAAGACAGCATATCAAATAACCTGAATGACAAGAAGATTAGTTGCCAACAACTATCAAGTAATCACTATTAGCTTATACAGTTATAAGTTCTACAAAAGACCAGCATAAAGATTGCCCATAAAAGATTGCCAGAATCTACTAGTCTAATAACTAAACTAGTTGATATTTCAGAGCTGATACCAACATGAGATGCAAACTAGTTTCTTCATATTTAGGCCCCAAAATGGTACACTTCTGCATTTTGCAAACCATGAAAGGTCAATCATGTTGACGGTCAATCAAAGGAAAAAACATAAGGTGAATTTTTCCCTGCTGCAGTGTAATGTGATAGTTCCCTGAAAAAAAAAAGATTGAAGCACAACCACAGACAAGAAGTTTGGAATTAAGGAGGTGAAGAGATAATGCCAACCAATTTTAGAAGTTAAAGTCAACAAAATTCAGCCACTTACATATCAATGAAGTTCACTGTCACTCCAAAAGCCTTTGCCATTACTTCCATTGTAACACTTTTGGAGCATAGTCAAAAGATCCAAAGTGCAAATCAAAGATCCAAACATTTCCCATTAGCACAACAATATATTAAAACCAAGACCCACAAACCAATTAGCTCCAAGCACAAACCTCTTACATCAACCCTAGATTGAAGACCCTCTCAAGTCATCCACTTTAGATCAGTCCACCTCTGTTTTCTCCGCCTACGACTTCAACCTCTGCCTTCTCCACCTGCCGCCTCCTCCTTTTTCTTGCAGACGATGTTGGCAAAACAACAACCAATACCCTTGATGAAGGTAAGGGCGAACATACTCTACTATTTGCCATCAACACTGGTACTGATAAAACGAAGAATGTGTTGGAAATCCTCATTTGCTATCAGCGACTAATGGCATTCACAAGAACCAATTTGATTCAAAATAACTCCAGATTAACTAAAACCCTAATTAACTAAAACCTAGAAATCTCAAACCATAAGTAGCAAAGGAAAACAAAAATAAGAGAAGTAAAGCACTTACTCTTAACGCTGACTATCGAACGACAGTGAGAAGGCCAGAAACGCGATAAGATGAAACCGGGAAAGTGAAAGAAGAGAGGAAGAAGATTTCTTTGACTCGTCTAAGAGGAGGAGGACGCCAGCGACGAAGAGAGGATAAGGAGGATGGCAACGCCAGTCGTAGTCGAGGAAGTAGAGAGGCCGACTGGCCGAGGAGAAAGTGTCGAGAGAGAGAGAGAGAGAGAGAGAAAAGGAAGTATAATCTGTTTTGGGTGGGAAAGTCATTAGGTCATGATTCTATGTTTTATTTACAGTGGAGATATTTTGAGATCAGTGGCTAAAATTATTGTATGACAATCCAATAGTCTAAAATCCTTTCTTTTAAAATGAGTACGATGACTCAAAGTCACCTTAGAAATTGCCATCTTATCAGTGAGGAAATTCTTGAAAAGCTCAACTTACAAAACTTTTCTTTGCCACACACTATTAGAATGGTTGACATGGGTTGTTCTATTGGGCCAAATTCATTCTCTGCAATGCAAAACATCATTGAAGCTGTAAAGAGAAAGTATCATTTCGAACCTATCAATTCTGGCTTACCTGAAATCCAAGTGTTTCTCAATGATCGTGCTGCAAATGATTTCAACACTCTGTTCAATTCACTTCCTCCAAATAGACAATACTACATTGTTTGGTGTCAGGTTCTTTCTATGGTTGGTTGTTTCCTGGTGCTTCTCTTGACATTGTTTACTCTTACTATGCTCTTCACTGGCTTTCTGGTGTTCCAAAACAGGTGGTTGACAAAACATCTCCGCTTGGAATAAAGGAATGAGCTTTTATTCCAGTGAAGGTCGTGAAACTGTCCATGCTTTTGCAGAACAATTTGTTGAGGACATTGAATTTTTTTTTTCATTTCAGAGCAAAAAAAGTTGTCTCTGGAGGGTTGATGATACTCCTAATTCTGGGTCGCTCCGATGAAACTCCAAATTCTCAAGTTGCTTCAAATATTGCATATAACCTCCTAGGATCTTGTCTTTTAGGCATGGCTAATAAGGTTAAGAATCAAGCACAATGAAATTCACATTTGTCTGGTTTCCCTTTTTTGTTTACACTGACGAATCCTCTGTGGCAGTGAATTACTGTCACGACCCATAGTCGGGCCCGTGAATGGAGTACGAGGCGGACCGTCTGTGGAAGCCCGATGCATCCCGCACAAGCATCTGTGTACAAACATTCTACCTGACTTATCTAAATATTTATTTAAAATATTAATAAAAATGTTTATAAATGAAAGAAAACCATATATATATACAATATAGCAAAAATATTAATAAAAATATAAAATTATCAGAGTTAATCCCAAAATACAAAAGTGTAGACCAATATCCCAACAGTAGCCTGAAGTGGAGCTCTATGACAGAACAAAGTAGAGTCCGAACGAGGGGCACTCACTATAAAGAAGAAGCGTCTCACTAGGATCGAGGTACAGATCAAATGCTGAGCGTCCAAAATGTCACCTGTAAAAGAGCTTAATAACGTCAGACCGCCTCATACGTGCCTCACAAAGACTTTTTTGAAAACTCTTTAAAAATATTGCACACATACATAGATACCATCTAGTATATACCCTACATACATAATATACTCTCTAAAATTAGTTTTACAAAGCGTTCACATCCATATCATACAATATGCATTCAGATAATATATACATATATTTAAGGATTCATAGTACGAGACCAGTATCAATATCCATATAGCAGTGTGGACTCCACCACCTGACTGCTCAATAAAAGCGTGTATCTAGCTGGATACACGGTCATCCCATTATCCCAATAACTAGGGCATTGACAAAGCATTGGTATACCAAAGGCAACGTACCTTGTAGCTGGGTGTCCCTATATTCTGTGTGATACATACATAGTATTGCACAGTCAATCATGCATCATATTTTCCTTTATTCAATTATTTACAAAATACTCTTGTATATATACTAATATATACTTTAGATTTTCCATAGCAAAATGTTGATTATTAATAATCACATAATCCTGATTATTAATTAACTCATTAATTATTAGTCCAATTTCATATTATAGCCAGACATATCAAAATAACATACTCAATTTTGAAGACACAACCTATGTGTCTGAAGGTACCATTTAACTCAGCTGGTATCCAATGCTGAGGATCCAGTCAAACACCGCTCATGGGTGGCTGCTCATGCTGGTAGACACGAAGAGCTGTAACAAACATAGAGCATATATCAAAATATGGTACTGTGGCGGTACCAATGCATGGTATGCAAATACAGATGTTGACCCACGAAGTCACTGAAAATCTATATCGGGAGTGAATCGATCACCCTCGATCCAAAATATACAATCCACGTAAAATTACAGTTTGGTCCCCGACCAGTGTAAAATTACATTTTAGTCCCCAAAAATTGACAAATTACAAAACAGTTCCCAATGATTGCTGAGATTATCGACTAACCATTCATAAGTCAGAATCCTAAATTTTATCCCGAACTCTCAGAATTTGCAAATTTATCCTAATTCCTTAAAATTACAAATTTATTTCCATGCTCTCTAAAATTACAAATCTAGAACTTGACTTTTCAAAATTATAAATCTAAACTCCCAATTTTCAGAAATTACAAGTATATGTAAACTTTCCAGAAATCTACAAAACTAGCTAAAACCATAAGTTTATTCTAAAAAATTCCTAACTTTTGATTCGACCAACAAATATTGAAACCAATTATATATTCTAACTCTAATCGATCCGTTGAACATGAATCCAACCTCAGATTCCACAAATAAACTCCAAATCGTCCTAAAAATCATCAAACCCAAACCTAACACTAGGTCCAACAAAAACCTATCAAATCATTCGATTCAAACCTTGAATCGTGTTCATATAAGTCCTATCTAACATGATCTAGCATCATCTAACATCCATTCATCAAGAATCATCCAAAAATTGAAACCCATTTCAAATTCAGCCAAATGACATTTTCATGAATCAATGCATGAAAATGAGTTAGAAATGAAGAAAAGTTGTTGATCTTACCTCAGAAATGGATTAGGAACATTGGGGGAGCAATGTGAGAGAGTTTCAGACCGATTGGGAGTGATTTGAGTGAGAAATGACAGTGAGAGTCGAGTTTCGGCCGTTTTAAGAGCTGCAGATCAAAACGCACAGTTTCGACAATTGCAAAGGCAACGTACATCATACACAATGACAACGTATGTTGTGGCTATGCACAACATATATTGTATCTCAGAACGCACGTTGTGAAGCATCCAGTAGCCACGGATTCGAAGAAACATAACTCAACGCACCTCATATCATGACAACGTATGTTGATCATCCTTGCATCCCAGATAACGTATGTCGTACCTATACAACTTACGTTATGCTGCTTTTCCAGATGACATACGTCTTCCTCACTCGACAACATACGTTGTACTTAAGTCAACACACATTGTTCGCTCTCCAATCACATACTTGACATTTCACGCTTCCCAACATGCATCGGACCTCCCTCGAGATTCGATAACACCTAATCCTCGAAAAAAACGTCCAATTATCCCCAAGATCAAATCAGACTTGGTTAGAAAGCTACAATATTCCTAACGAAAATGGGTGGAATATTACGTTCATGAACATAATCTACAACTGTAATTCACCTATTTATTCTTTTCTCATCCCTAAGCCACATCAATCTAAGTACTTCTAATCTCGCTCAATTACCATAGTCATTATACAATCTCATGAATAGTTGTTTTTTATCATTTGGATACGTATCCCATCTATCAAAGCGTATAAAGAGCATATCATAAGCTTTGTAGCCCATACTCTAACAAATTGCTTAATTAACTTGTAGCACAATATGCCATAAGTGTATAATTGACAATAAAGTTAATTATCTCCAGTGTCACATTGAAAGTTTGGTTTTTCATAGATGCCACTCAGAAATCTAAATTATGTAAATGTCATATTTTGGGATGTTGTGTTGAGGATTGCCACCTCATGTCTTGGCCAATTATAAAAATGTCAGATTCATGAACAAATAAATTTCAATTCATTTTTTCTATTTTTTTTGCTCTCTCCACATTTCTATCTCCTCCCCTCTCACTCAAACTCTCATTTCTCTCTCCTCTCATTTCTCTCTCTCATGTCTCCCTCAACACCTCTGAAATCCTAGATTTCTCTCCACCCCGCTGTTGCCGCTGGTGCATACATTTTGCTTCGTCTCTCTTGTTCCTATCTCTACTTTGTCCAATCTCTCTCGTTGCTGCTATCCTTCTCCTCTTCTCTGTAGATTTCTCGAAACGCAGCCCGCTCGGTGCTTTCTTTTCTCTCCTCTCTTCTCTAACCCTTGCTTGGTTCGTGCCATCTCGTATCTTCTCGTCTCATCTCTGTCTTTGTTTGTGTTTGCCATTGCTCGACCCTCTCTTCATTGTTTCTCGTCTTCTCTTGCCTTGTTATGCTCTTCTTCGTCCTCGATTTTTGGTTGTCTTCTCCGATACATAATGAGAAGACAACTGGAGGAAGGACAATGTCTGGCCTTGGAGGAACGATAATGGTCAACCGTGGGGATGGCGACATCGATTGTAGTGGAAAGGGATGGCGGCGGCTAAGATCAGGAAAATCCCAGCTGCTGCATTTTTATTTTACTAAAATGCCCCTAGTTTGAACATTTTTTCGACAAAAATGCTTTAGACCTAATTAATTATTATTAAACAAAATATAATTAAAAAAATATAAGTGAACAAAATATAATTTAATGTTGTACATTAACATATGGATACCTCCAGTGGAGACCTCTAGAGACCTCCAGTAGAAACTCTTTGAGACCTATGGAGACCTCCAGTAAAGACTCTTGGAGACATTTGAAGACGTCTAATGGAGAGTCTTAGAAACTATTGGAGACCTCCAGTGGAGACTCTTGGAGACTTAGGAGACCTCCAGTTGAGACCTTAGAGCCCTTGGAGACTTATGGAGACTTATAGTAGAGACCCCTAGAGATCATTGGAGATCTCTAGTAGAGACCCCTAGAGACATCTGGAGAACTTTTCTGCTTGATTTGATTTTCTCGAAAAAAATCAATTTCTCGCGAAAATATCACGATTTCTCATTAAAATGACATTTTTACAAATCAGTTTCTCAAATATGATATTTTTGTAAATTAGTTTTTGATGTGTTATTTTTAAAAATCGATATTTTATGTTGTTATAAAAGTATAATTCTCCCTTGACAATATCACACTATCTCAATTCATTATAAATGGCTAACCATTCCAACGTAACTTGTTATAGTTGTTTGTAAGTGTACGACATTATCATCCGTTAACTCATTATTCCCAATTTATCTCATTTATTTATGTAATGTGTGGATGCCATACTGAAAATCAGTTTATGTATATTGATTAATGCACACACTACTGAAAATAACTTGTATTGCTTCCTATTTCTAGATAGAAAAATAAGTATTTTTTGAGAATTATGATTTATTTCCAAAAAAGCAGTGCATATGTGTACTTCTGAAGTACCTAATTAGTTTGTATACTTATCTGCTCATGTGGACAAAAGTTGTGCTATTGGGCACGAGATAGTTTGCTGAAGTGTCACTAGTGCCTTGAACATGCACACAATTTACTCCTTCATCCATGAGCAAAAGTTGATGATTTGAAGAAAAGATAAAGAAAACACCACTTATGGTCATCACTATTCAAGCCACAACTCTATTTTCTTAAAATTTCCAAACTTCTCGCCAAAATACCTCTGACCTCGCCAGAATCTTGTCACTTTTCCAGGCTGATATTGAATCAAATGAAAGTAGAAATCCTAAGGGTCATGGGGATGGTCCCAAATAAACTTTGGCACAGTGAAGTCTCCCGAAATATTCGTTTAAGTTTTTTTTCCCTCTAAATTTTGTTTCTCCAACCTTTAGAACTTTCTCTGCACTCTGTTCTTCTCTTTTTCTTCAAATGACCATCCACATTTGTTTCACTTAATATTTGTCTTTATTTTTTCATATTTATCCTTCTTTTCGTTCCTCTTTTATCATTTTTATACTTACTCTTATTTTTATTTATATATTTGTCACTCACCACTATTTCTCTTATAATAAATTTATTTCATCACTATCAACATTGATTTTACTTAACCTTACCATTCACCAAAAATTGAAAAAACAATAACTCTTAGTTTAAAAAAGATTTGGGTGTTACATAATGTCAAGATGCTTGTCGCTCATATTTCTTATCATTAAATCATTCTATTTGAATATTTCAGACTTGAATTAGACAAAACTCTTGCAGATTATAAATTCAAACTTAAAATTATAGTTAAATAAGGAAAATTTCTGCGCCACTCCACTACAACTCTCCATAGTAGCTGAAGGCATAAATTTTTAAAATATTAATGAACTGGATAAAATTATCATGAACGATAAATTTAAATTTAAAATCTCTAATTAATTAAATAGCTAAAGGAGGAGAGGTCTGTACCACTTCGGTAGATCTCTAAGTGGATGCTGATATTATGGAAATGCAAATGGAAGTATTTATTTACTTTTAGGTGCCGATAATATGAGTAGCAGAATATTCAACCAATGGGGGTTGGCCAACAATACATAATATTAGGCGTGCAGCGTGGCGTGAGGCTGAGGTTATACTAACGTACATGGATAGGCTTAATTAAGTTAACAATGGCAAAAGCTAAGGACAAAAAAACCCATCCTATCATTAACCACCTTTTGTCTAATATTATTGCTGAAGAAGACCTAAATGATGTTGATCAAAAAGAACATTCCACATTTCCAACCGTTTTACTTATAAATAATGATCACGAATATGAAATTTCGTCCCAAAGTCTTCTCTGCGCTACTACAACCAAACATCAAGTGACCTAATTTTGGTTTCTTTCTTCGCCTTAATTTCTCTATTTGTGCCGTGTTCATGAAACCCTCCTCTGCTTCTTTCTCTCAGCCTCGTATATTATGAGTACATATATACCTTTCCTTTACTATTTATAGTGCAAGGTTGTATTGAATAAAAATGGGACATGAGAAGGTTATTACGATACGAAGCTATGATGAGCAAAAAGATAGAGATCGAATAGAAGATCTTGAAAGAAGGTGTGAGGTAGGGCCAGCAGAAGGAGTGATTCTGTTCACAGATACCATGGGTGACCCCATCTGTAGAATCAGAAACAGTCCCATGTACAATATGATTGTACGTTCGTAAATATACTCTTTCATTTTTTTTTCTAACCATCTTTTGTTTAAATTTGTTTACAATCATTGCGAACTACTTGATTCTTATCGAAAAAGTAGATCGTAAAATTATTCATTCTCTTGTAGGTGGCTGAGTTGGGGAATGAACTAGTTGGTGTTATTCAAGGCTCTATAAAGAAGGCCACCATTCATAAACCTCCGAATGATATAGCCAAGTTGGGATACGTATTAGGACTAAGGATTGCACCTCTTCATCGGCGAAAAGGAATAGGAATTACTCTTGTTAGAAAGCTGGAAGAGTGGTTCATTGAAAATGATGCGGACTATGCTTACATGGCGACCGAGACAGATAACGAAGCTTCGGTTAATCTCTTCACCAAGAAGCTCAATTATGTCAAGTTTAGAACGCCATCTATTCTTGTGAATCCGGTTAACAATCGCCCTTTACAAATATCATCAAACATTGGGGTAGTGAAGCTCAAGATTGAAGAAGCTGAGATTCTACACCGAAAATTCATGTCTTCAAGTGAGTTCTTTCCCGATGACATTGGTAATATTTTGAGGAACAAGCTTAGTTTGGGGACATGGGTGGCTTTTCGTAAAGACGAGCAATGGAGCACAAGAAGGATTCCGGAAAATTGGGCCATGGTCAGTGTATGGAACAGTGGAGAACTTTTCAAGTTAAGGCTAAAGAAAGCTCCTTTCTCTTGTTTAATGTACACAAAATGTTCAAGATGGATGGACAGAATGTTCCCTTGCTTAAAAATGCCGGTAATACCAGAATTTTTCGACCCTTTTGGATTCTACTTCATGTATGGATTTCACAATGAAGGGCCATTTTCAGGGAAGCTGGTCCAAAGTTTGTGCCGATTTGTTCACAACATGGCTGCAAAGAGAAAGGATGAATGTAAAGTCATTGTAACAGAAGTTGGAGGAAGTGACAATACTTTGAAGCTTCACATCCCATATTGGAAATCACTCTCGTGTCCTGAGGATTTGTGGTGCATAAAGGCCTTGAAAAATGATGAGATCAACAACTCCTTGTTGCATGAATTGACAAAAACCCCAACAAAATCTCTTTTTGTAGACCCAAGAGAGGTTTGAACGTATAAAAAATTCAAAACAAGAGAGAGAGAGAGAAAGAAAAAACCCTTGCAATTAGCAGTAGTACTTGTCTGCTTCTTTTGCTAGCTTGAGGCCAAACCCCACCTCTTGTATTGTTTAGATAAGTTCGTCAATTTCTCGTCGGGATGGCTTTTCACTTGTTCCTTTCACAATCGGTGACACAAAATCTCAAAAGATTTCCCTAAGTAGGTGCCAAGCTATTTTGTTCTTGTTCTCAACTCATTTTTTACTTCCTCTTGATTTTGATTAATCATGAAACTCAGTGGTCCATCATTGTCCCTATCTATTCAGGTAAATCTTCTCAACTTGGACCTTCTCTTACTTTGTCGTTACTCCTATAGACAAATCCCTTAACATTCAAGTGCAAGAAATTCAGATTTCCATCGAAATCAGTCAAGTTTATTTATACTCATAAACGTTTAGCCATGTTAATTTCTATTCAAATATTAGTAGTACAAGATCCTTTTCAGAATTTTTACTTTTCATTCTTTCCACTAAAGCACAAAAAATGGTTTGGAAGATGTCAACTTCATTAGACTTATGTGCAAGATCCTACATATTCCATAACCCTAGTTCATATGGAGAAAAGAAAGTACTTCTTATTCATTATAGTCATGGACGTCCAGACTAAGAGACCAAATTTAGTTAAACAAAAATTTGTTAGGCGCTCATTCTCCTCTGCCAAAGAAAGGAAACCCTCCGTTTTCTTTTGAGGCTTTAAATCACGTGTAACAATAAAGACGGCCTTAGATTTAGGAAGATAGTATAGAAATAAAGTTGTACACATATATGACTTCGATTTCTCATTTGCCAATCATATGTGACTCGCTAACATCGGGCATTGTTTTTTTCGGTTTTTGACACGATAATAACTAAATACACAATTGTAATACAACATGATTGACACAAATTTTTTTTTTCTTATGTTACATATATTTAAGATATGTACGTAAATGATATAATGATTACAACATGCAAACCCAAATTGCCACACCTTCCAATGATGGAAAAAAAAATTCAATGAGTGGAGCACACGAGCACGTCTTGAATCAGTGGTATGAGCAAGTGGTGTAAAGTGTTTAAGAAGGGGCTTTAATCAACAATCATTATAGATAATGCATGCTAATACATTCATGTACTAATTATAGGTACAATCACTGTAAACCTAGCTTTGGTTGACAGTTTTGGCGAACTCTTTGTTTTTCTTTCGATGTTATTAAAGGAGGGTAACCTCAAATAGTGCAATTCAATTATAAACTTTGCAGAATATACTGATTAAGTGCATATAGCCACATAACCCGCTTGTCCGATTCCAATAATTTCTCATCTCAACAGAACATGTATGGATAATTTACTGTGCAAGCAAATAGGTGTGTCTTGGCCACTTGCATTGACAAGAATATTCAATTATTAATGCAAAGATGGGTATGGTCAGAAACATTTGTCAGTGACTTGAAAAAAAAAACCTTTGGAAATTGAAATATTCATAAGGTTTCAACTATATGAAAGATTGGATTATTCTTATATCAAGAGGAAAACTAAGTGGTCCACCTACTACTCTCGTACCAAAATCTGCGTATTGCTGGTCTAGGTTCATTCGAGGAAATTGAGAACCAAAGTGAAGAACGCAAAGTCAGTTTTATGGTTGATTTTGGGTTTCCATTGATGTTGCTGCCTCTATGTTGGGCCATATTTTGACGAAAAATATTGGTGGAGAATACTTATCAGGTCGTTGTTGTTTACGAATAGGGTCTAAAATTGCTGCACAAGGGCATATATCATCGTCACGTGAATACCAGAAAAAGAAGACTTATAAATCTCTGGAGCTCTCATTTAACACTTTGTTGTCTTACAGCTTACAAGTGGTATTTCAAACGCTATACATGCTTGTGGAGATTAACCAGTGCACTTTGTCTTTGGTCTTGATAATTGTAGAAACATTAAAACAAGCTGAATTATAATTATTATTAGAGTAAGAGTTTTAATTTTATGTTCACTAGATTTATTTGTTCGAGTAGAATTTAGATTATACTACTATATTTGATAAAAACTTCATTGTAACAGTAACAAATAACAAAATTTAAGAAATTTGTAAGAGTTTGGTGTCTACATAATTGACAAGAAAAACAAAACCAAAAAAATTCCAAACCATTTGAACCGAACCGACCGAGCACATGACCTATTCGAATCAACAACACAAAAGAAGATTCCATGATCGATTGAAACGAGCTCGTCATGATGCACCGCACAGTGCCACCTGCCGCCCAGTCGAAGCACTGCTAGAGATTGAAGCCGATTGTTTCAGAATTGCGCCGTCCAAGAAGTGAAAGAGGAGTCGAAACCGTCAAACACAGAAGCTTGGTCGCGCCGCCCTGCCTCGCCACCGCCGACGTGTTATAGTCCAGCCGTTGACGTCACCATCGTCATTCAGTTCCAGGAGGTTGCCGGCGTGAGATTTGGGAAAGAGGAAGAGAGGGTGTTAGGGTTTCAAACTCTGTTTGGTTAAAAGGATAGTCTGTTCCTTTTGGTGTTTGGTGTTGTGATTAAACTGACCTTATTCATAATAAAGGTTGGGGCAGGATATCCTACTCTAGAACGAGAATATTCTTATTCTAACTAGAAAATGGCTACCAATACATAATATGTTCTGTGCCTAGTTTTCAAATTTGATGGAAAATAAGAATTTAGACCATGCAAAGTTCAAATGGAGTTTTTTTTTTCTAAAGCACCTTGGAAATTTGGGATATTCTAGAGAAAGGGTATAACTAACTCGAAGCTAGAGTTACTTTAATTGCAGAGTAGGTAGGCACCCAAAAATAAATTAATCAAGCATTTTATTATTTATTTCAATGTGTAAAATTAAATTTTTTCAAATGATTATTAATTATCATCAGGCAATTGAAGCTCAGAAAAAAATTGTTCAAATCTTATTAATGTGCATAAAGAGTAAGGAATGTTAGATTGTAAAAATTGAGACAAGATTTTGGACTACTGCAGCAAGAGAAAGATGAAGGTGTAGTAAACTATTGTGTAGTGGTACAAAAATTAGCCAATGACATGAAATCCAATGGAGAGACAATTGCTAAATTGAAGATTGTAGAGAAGATTCTTCCTACTTTGCTTTACACGTTTGATTACAAAGTTGCTGCAATTGAAGAGTCTCGAGATCTTAGCACAGTGACAGTTGATGATTTGCAAGCAATGATGCAAACCTATGAACAATGACCGAATGAAATTTAAATCACTACAATAAACTAAACAATAAAGGCTCGATTTAACTTGAAGAAAGACAAGGACATTGGAAACAAATGAGAGTCTAATAGAAGAGGTGGATTCTCTAGAAATAGAGGAAGAGCCCGAGGCCGAGGTGGATGATGAAACCCAAGACAAAATAAAGATAGTGAAGGAGATGGTTCGAATAACAATCAAGGTCGCTCAAAGATTCAATGCCACAAATATGGACACTTTTAAAGTGAATGCAAACCAGATTTCAATGCTACAACTGTAAGAAATATGGGCACTACAGTAATGAATGTTGAAATAGGCAAACTAACAAACAGAATTATGGACCTTGTTGTTAACCACCAATGCAATAATTGGAGAATATGATAACCAATGGTTATTAGATACTAGTTGCAATAATCATCTTAGTAGGAAGAAATGCTTGTTTCTAAACCTTAATGAGAACTACCATAGCAATGTGAAAATTAATGATACAAAAATTGCAATTTCTGGAAAAAAGTAATATTGGGATTAGATTGAATGATAGTTCTTTAAATTTTATATATGATGTGCTTTATACTCCTAATATTTTTCAAATTTGTTGAGTGTTGGCCAACTTGCTTGAAAGCGTTATGACTTGTACTTAAACAAAGGAGGTTGTCTTATTAGTAATGTAAAGAAAGGAGTTACTGCACAAACTAATATGACTAATAACAGGTTATTTCCTAAGTCTATTAAACAAGATAGTCAATCTTCTTGTAATTCTATGATTGTTGTCGATAATTGGTTGTGGCACATGCGTCTTAGGCACTTGAATTTTGAAGCATGAAATTTCTAGCTAATCACTAATGGGTTTTTGGCTTATTGAAATTCCTAATCTTGTTTATGAGACTTGTGTTTTAGGCAAGAAACATAGAGATTCTTTTCCTAAAGGATAAGCATGAAGAGCTCAAATACCACTTGAATTGGTGCATTCGGATTTGTGCCCTATTGAGGTCTTTTCCAAAGGTGGTATTAATTACTTCATTACTTTTATTGATGATTTTAGTAGAAAAACTCAGGTTTATTTCTTGAATCATAAATTTAATGCTTATAATGCCTTTAAAGTTTTTGGCTTTTGTTGAAAAACAAAATCGCTAATCTATTAATGTTTTGAGAACAAATAAAGGAACAAAGTCCACTGTGTGATGATGTTTCAAAGAAAATAGGCATACACCATCAACTGATAGCAAGATACACTCTTCAACAAAATGGAGTAGCTGAAAAGAAGAACAAAACAATCATAGACATGGCAGTCTCTTAATTCTTTAATGTTGTATTTATATGTCTGAAGCTGGTCTCAAATGTTTGAATGAACTTCGTCATGAGCTCTTCAAGACTAGGCTTTTTCTTTGGATTTGATTGTTGTTGGAATCCCGGTGAATGGTTTTGTCTTTGTTTCCCTTGATCACCCCAAGAGAAATTTGGGTGGTTTCTCCATCTAGGATTGTAAGTGTTGCTATAAGGATTATTTTGAGAATCAGGAGCATTGCCCAAATAGTTCACAGTTTCCCCACATTCTCAACTTCCATATCATCCTCCACACAGTTCACAAACTGCCATATGTTGCTTCATCATAGCGAGCCCATCGATCTTATTACTTAAAGCTTCAACTTTTATTGTCAAAGCTATCACTGCATTCACATCATACACCCTAGCTGGTTTACATGGCTTAGAGCAAATGGTGTGCCACTCTTAGTTGTTCATAGTCATTTCCTCGATAAGCTCCTGATCGGCTTCTACTGTTTTATTATTCAAAGTTCCCCCTCGGCTATAGCATTAATCATTTGCCTTATTCCTTGGTTTAGCCCATTATAGATCGTCTGCACTTGCAACCATATTGTCAAACCATGATGTGTGCATCATCTCAAAAACTTATTGAACCTATCTCAAATGTCATATAAAGATTCTAACTCAATCCATGCATAAGAAGATATATCATTCCTAAGCTTTGAAGTCTTAGTAGGTGGAAAGTACTTCAACAAAAATTTCTCTGTCATCTGATCCCAAGTTGTAATTGAACCTTTAGCCAAAGAGTTTAGCCACTACTTAGCTCTTCCTCGCATCAAGAATGGAAAGTACTTCAACATAACTTTCTCTAACATCTGATTGTTGGAATTCGTAACTAAATATGAGATTCATACAAGGATAAACGTAGTGGAAATAACAAAAATTTTATCCTAGAATTCCACCAAGGATCCAAGCACATCAATAATAAACGATTAGGGTTAGGGTTTTACCTCGAAAACCAAAGCTCGATTGTATGAACGAATGATTTCTTGGTGTAGCTTTTAGTATTAACTCGAAATCTTTTCAACCACGTTGCCTTTGTGCAAATGTGACCAATGGTATCCACACAACAAACTTGCTAGGATTGGTGTAGTGTACTAGTACCTTTTAGAATCTCTATTCTAATGCTTACAAATAATTTTCTCTCTTTGTTTGTGATACTAATAATTCGGTCAAGCCATGA
>CAODLS013368382.1:0-13718 GCA_948243855.1 Flueggea neowawraea | reverse complement strand
CTCTCTAAATTTTGAAGCAATGTTTAATCCTACTTTGCTCAGAGAATCTAAATCATAAAATTGACTATCAGTGAGTTTCTCGTGCTGAATTACCTCATTGAACGACTTCTCAGCAGCCTCACTGACAAATTCGTCTGTTGGTCTCGATTTTCGTGAAATTCAAAACAAACATCCTCTGGACTGCAATCTTCATCTTGTCTTGTATGAATGACGTACGTGACTTGTAATTTCACACGTACATGTGGCTTTATGCCTTCTGTTGATTCAAGACTTCAATTTTCCCGCTTTAACTCTGATCAAATTTCACGTACTTTGTATACATTTCACGTACGTGTTAATATCTGACGTACGTGTATCTTCTCTAGCGTGCGTGTGTTTTCTACCTTTTACTTCCAGTAGCTTCTGTTTCAACATCCGGTGGAACTCACGTACTTTGCTTACCTTTCACGTACGTGTTGTTGTCTGACGTACGTGATATGTTTCTTGCGTACGTGTGTTTACTTCCTTTGAGTTCCAGTAGCTTCTATTTCAGCATCTGGTAGAACTCACGTACTTTAGGCTTCACAGACGTACGTGACATTGTTTCATGTACGTGACTTTTATTTGGCGTACGTGAATCTTGCTTCAGATCAAATTCTGCAGTTTGTTCATCATCAAAACTTTAGAGAAGTCTCAATGTTGACCACCCTTGGTCCAACATAGCTTTCAGTCCTTAGGGTGACAGGGTATTGTTTTGAGGCCTTAAAGCTGTCAGTTGTTAGCCCTTCTGAGCCAGGTATTGTTTAGGCTCTTAAGACTGCTAGTTTATTTCTGATTTGATCTTGTTAGTGCAATTTCAATATAATACGAATGTATGATCATTAATTATCAGATATGTATGTTTCTGATAGGATAATAAGATATAAGTATATAGAATTTTGTATTATCTATATAACATGAATTTGTAGGTATACATGTTGTATTTCCCTTCTGTCTCCGATATATTAATTATTATGTGCGTATATGTGTTTATACTAATATTATTTGATTATATACGTGCATGTGGTATTTTTTTCAATAATGTTTTCAAAATAGATTATGTGAGTCTTGAAAGTGCTCTAAAGTGTTGTCCCTCACTGAGTTTTACTCAACCCCTTCTTAACATTTCAGGTTTTTTAGCGTTTGATTCATCAGATCCTTGGCTCTCAATGAGATATTTAGTTCAGTAGTGAGTGCTCTTTTGTTCGAGCCCAATTTTTATGTATGATAGATACTCCGCACTGGGATACTTGTGGGTAGTTACCTCATATTATTATTTTGTTACGGATCTTACAAATGTTTAACTTATATTTTGGTATATTAAATATAACTTGTTGCACTTAGTATTTTTAAATGTATGAAAATGTTTTGTTATTCTATATTCTCTATATGGGTAGAAGTTCTATACTCCGAGGCTTGTGTTGGTTGGATCGAGTATATGGTTCCGTTCACTTCATACGCCGGTCATGGTCCGATCTCGAGTTGACACATTAATATTTTATGATATGTTAGTAAATTAAAACTAAATACCATTAATAATTATTATTTGCAAAATAAATTAAAATGAAAGTTATAACAGAAATATATGCAAATTTCTATTATTTCAGTTGATTTTTGGTTATGTGGAAGTAAAAAAGATTGATCAATGATTTTTGTCGTCTTTCCCACCTTTTATCCTAACCCCCTAGAGTAATGTTTATCCCCACTATTAGGAGTAATCATCACTCTCCTGCATAATTATGAAATATCTAAAAAGGAAACTGTAATACCCACTTGTTTCGATTTGGATTCCGATAGCTTTCTGATCCAATTATGATTGATGTTTAAGATGTTTGAGGTGTTGTTTGAGTGTTGAGGATGCGTAATGATGTCGTTCTCATGAGGTTTTGAGTTGCCAAGCCTCGGGGAAGGTCTGGTGTGTGTCTGGAAGAGAAGAGAAACCGAAAGAAGAGGGAAAAGGTGACTTACATACTTGAGAATATGTCTAACGTATGTGAGAGGCAAGGTTACGTACGTAATACACATCCTTACGTACGTAAGTGGTGTCTCACGTACGTAAGATGTGCCTTACCTACGTGAGGCCCTGTTTCTGCCAAGACATTTTTTCCATTGATTCACGTATGTGTGCTGGGTCTCTGCAAGATTCATGTACGTGAGACTTGATATGACGTACGTGAGGTCGGGTTTTGATGCCTCTGGATGCAATTTTGGCCCCGATAATGTATGTGAGATGCTTGGTGAAGTACGTGAGGGTCCTCTAACGTACGTGAGATGTGTATTCACGTATGTGAGCATCCATTTTCTATATATAGCCCTCTCTCACTTCTAGATCGATTATCTCTGCTCCTCATTGCTTCCCCAACATTCATAATAATCTCTGGAGGTAAGATTACTACTCTCTTGTTTTTGATCCATCTTTCATGATTTTAATCCATTGGTTTCAGTTTCAACAAGTGGAACTAGAGTTCGAAATTTTGGATGATTTCTTGATATTCTGATGTTAGAGGATGCTATAATAGGTTAGAGGGGACTTGAATGAATATAATTTAAGCTTTGAATCGAAGATTTGATGAGTTCCTGAAGTGGGTTAGAGTTTGGACGGATTTTGCTTAAAATATGTAAATTTTGAGTTGTTTTGAAGAAGCCAATTGTACATTCATTCTCCTAAGGTTGAGATTGACTATTGTGGGTGTTTGGTTTTGATTTTTATTGGTCGAATCGAGAGTTTAGTATTTTTGAGAATAAATTTTGGTCCACGATCTAGTTTTATAAAGTTTTGAAAAGTTGAGCCTAGATTTGAAATTTTTGAATGTTGAGGTCTAGCTTTGTAATTTTAGAAACTTAAGCTCCAGATTTTTAATTTTTGGAAAAAACTTGGGATTAGATTTTTAATTTCAAGAAATTAAGTATGGATTTGTAATTTTTGAGAGTTTGGGGATTAATTTGAAAATCCTAACTACGTGGAGGACTCATTGGTAATTTTTAAAAATTTAGAGGACCATTTCTTAATTTATTAAGTCTCGGGGATTGAAGTGTAATTTTACATGGGTCAAGGACCAAACTGTAATTTTACATATATTTTGGATTTTGGGTCCAAAGTGATATATTCTTATTCAAGATGGATTTTTTGGGACTTTAAGGGTCCGCGTTTGCATTTGCATACTATGTATTTTGATACCGTCACAGTATTAGCATCATATCTTTGACTTTGCTTTGATAAATTGTTTCAGTTTTGTATCCTGGTCAGCGAAGTTAGCAAGCCATCAGTGGTACGTCTTTGGGCCATTTAGCTTGGATATCCAGGTAAGTGAAATGGCAACTTCAGACACATATGTTGTGTCTCTCTAACTTATACGTTTTTGTTGTGCTACGACCATAGCATGTAATTTGAATTAAGTAAAGGATAGGAAATCCTAAAATTTGACTAATGAGAAACCTCTGTTGTGGAAACTTAGTTTCTTTGTAAACTCTGATGGTTTTAAAAATAAATAGCATATTTTGATATTTATTATGGTTTTGATAATAACCACTCTGCTTTAGATTTTTGAGATATTTTCTGTAGAGAATACTTTGTTTAGTACTTTGAAGTATTTTGAAAATAATTATTTTTATTATTGGAAAATTATGGAATAGTTATTACGTTTTGAAGTAAACATTTTTGCTTATAAGAGCATTCAATTTATGAAATCAGATATTTCATAATTTGACAGTAGTGTAACCACTACTATGTTTTGAAATTATTATATATGTATTATATATCTTCTCTCTGATTTTGATTCTAAATTGCGTATTTTGCTTTCATACAATGTATTAGTATGTTTTGGTTTTCTCATATGGGACTCCTCTGTTACAGGGGTAAATCGTGACATTTGGTATACTAATACTTTGAGAAATCCCAACTACCAGGGATACCGATAGCCATGTATTTTGATCCAACACATGATTTGATATTGATTGAGAAATCTCAGCTACCAGGGATGTCAGTAGCCATGTGATCTGATCTTACACATGATTTATTTTTTATTAGTGGCAGAGTCCACATCACCTTTGTTATTAGTGCTAGATGCACACCTTTGCTTTGGTCACATATATTTGATATATGTTTTGACTCTGAAATCACATTTTAAATCTGAAAATAATTTTGATATTAGTCCCATGTCGGATTTGTTTGGATACGATATGCTTTGCAAATGAATAATTTGGAGTTTTGAGCTTATATGATTTGAAACCAAATATTTCGATCTTGTGTTGTATGATTTGAAAAGAAATAATTTGATAGTTGCAATTTCTGATTTAGAAACTAAAAATTATGATTTATAGATAAACACTTTCGTACAATTGCCCGATTGCTCATTTGTTATTTGCCTTGGTTGCGAACCATTTCAAAATGAATTTCGGAACTACTATTTGGTAGCTAGCATGTATATGTATATTCACTTATATCTGCATGTGAAGTTTTCTAAACGTTTTCAAAACAATTTGCGTGAGGCCTGATGCCGCTCTAGAGTGTCGTTTCCTCACTAGTGATTCTTATCCCTTTCTTTTCTGTCTATTTTCCTGTATTCTCATTTACAGGTGATTTTGGTTGATTGTGATTTACCAGTTTTTGACACTCAGTGAGGCATTTCTGCAATCACAATCAGTGCCCTTTTATTCGGATTCAGTTATTTATTTTGTTAGTTGCTCTACATCGGTATTTTTGTGGATATATGTATTGTATACTTATTTAGTATTTAAACATTATCTATTATTTATCAAATATTTTATTATTATTGATAGAACGTATGTTTTAACTAAATTTGAATTTGAAATGGTTTTAGTATTGTTTTCAACAAATTAGTTTTGGTTTTGTTCTTTGAAGCTTATGAGAGATGGGTTGGGCTCGTATAGACGGTTCGTCCCGTACATCGGTCATGGTCCGGAAAGGGGTCGTGACAGAAACCTAATAGTCATAAACATTACTAGAGTAAAACAAACACTATTGATTTCATATTAATAGATTGTAATTAATTTACACCATCTTATTTAATATCAAATTCAATTTAAAAAACATATATAATTCTTATATGCTCTAAAACAATTATCACAACATATAATTCATATGAACACCTTTTAATCATGCCTTCACTAGTGCAATCCACTAATTCAAACAGAAAGTACATAAAAATCAAGATAAATACAAGCTAATAAAAAATTTAAAGAGAAAGAAAATAAAATATATCATGTAGGTTAGTCTATAAAATCTAATATTATTCTCTAAATTTATTATACGCTATACTGCTTTGATTTTTAACATTTTGTATTAAATTAAATGATAAATGATATTATTATAACAAATTTGATTTTTTGGTTCTAAAATTAAAATTTTCGTTATATTAATTTACGACAGGAGAGAAATTCACGCGTAATGCGTGAAGAAACAACTAGTCCTCCAGAGATCAGAGACCTCATCAATTTACTCGCAACCAAGTCATCCAAAAAAATTGACCTATTAATGCAAACAGATGATGAGTACATGAAAATAATAAATGATGATCAGTACAGTTCATTTTTTTGACTGGCAAAAGAGAGTCGAGAGCGATCAATAGTTGTATATTTCTGTTGAGCATTATCATACAGGCATTACTTCTCCGCTACAGAATGTTTCCAAGAGTCATAACTGACACTGACAGCTGGCTTGCGTCCGTGCACTAGTGAGATCACCGTAACACCGCAGTAAAGCAAGCTTCTGGGAGATTCCTTACTCTAGTACACGATATGAGTCCTCGATAATAGGTATCATAAAATTATCGTCGCTCCCAGTCAAACTCACATCGTGCGAACAAGGATTATGCACTATTTCTGCTAGGCTACCCAAACCGGGGTGATGAGTACAGTTCAGTTGACTGCCGAGTACTGCAAAAAAACATGGGAACATATGTTACAATGCTTAAGATGCTTCTAGCAATTAATAGTTTTGCACTATTAAGAAACAACTAGTCCTCCGGAGATCATGACCTCATCAATTTACACGCAACCAAGTCATCCAAAAAAGTTGACCTATTAATGCAAATAGATGATGAGTACATGAAAATAATAAATGATGATGAGTACAGTTCAGTTGACTGCCGAGTACTGCAAAAAAACATAGGAACATATTTTACAATGCTTAAGATGCTTCTTATGCTTCTAGCAATTAATAGTGTTGCACTATTGAGTTGCTCCCGATCAACCCAAATGTTGGTTGCATTAAGAATGAGAGAGATGCTCTTTTCAAATTCAGGCATAGCCTCCATGACCCAGATAACATGTTTTCTTCATGGATTGGAGGAGACTGCTGTTCGTGGACGGGCGTGAGTTGCGGCAAACATTACATTCTAGAAAATTCTTTATTCAGAATATTCAAGTTTTGTTTCGTCACAGTGAATTCTTAACAAACAAGTCATAAGATTGTGCACTAGAAAGTAGAAACTGGACTGAAAAACAAGCACTCGGTAAAAAAAAAAAAACTGAAAATCAAACTTAATAGTAGAAATCAAAGAAGTCAATTGGTATCGTGTGGAAATCAATATCAACACTAAGAATATTTAATATACTAAACAAACAAACCCCGACTATTTTAAAACCATTTTAAACGATTGCTAAGTTATTTCACTTGTTTTTTCCACATAAATTTTATC
Organism: Flueggea neowawraea; assembly: GCA_948243855.1. Taxonomy (NCBI): domain Eukaryota; kingdom Viridiplantae; phylum Streptophyta; class Magnoliopsida; order Malpighiales; family Phyllanthaceae; genus Flueggea; species Flueggea neowawraea. The sequence goes on along the minus strand of CAODLS013368382.1, from coordinate 7,041 downwards.
TGAGTCTTGAAGGAATCATGGAAAAATCTTTTAAAATTCTCAAAATAGATGTCATGCTTATAACAATCACCAGTGTTTTAGTATTCAATTGTTTAGCGATCAACTCAAAGATAAGTTGCATTAAGAATGACAGGGATGCACTGTTGAAGCTGAAGCTAAGCCTCCGTGACCCGAAAAATTCATGGGTTGTTGACGACTGCTGTGCATGGAAGGGTGTAATCTGCAGCAACAAAACTGGTCGTGTAGTGAAGCTTGATCTTCACAATCCAACATCTCCGGAAGAGTATTTCATTGGCAACGAAGAAGAGGGCTGCTTGGGAGGCGAGATAAGCCACTCTCTGCTTGATTGACATAACTTGGAACACCTGAATTTAAGCATGAATTGTTTCTCCCACATTCATTTACCCAAGTTTCTAGGTTCCATTAAGACTCTAAAATATTCAAAACTTTCTCAATCCCATTTTAGTGGAGTTGTTCCTCATAGTATTGGAAACCTCTCTAGCTTAGAGATTCTTGATCTCAGCGCGAATTTTTACGTAGAAGTTGATAACTTTGATTGGATGTCTGAAATGTCTGCTCCAAGTGACAGTGAATGGTTGCGTGCAATAAGCTTGCTTCCTTCTCTTGTAGAATTACATTTACCTAATTGTGCGCTTTCCAGCATTCCTCAACATGTCAATTTCACATCTCTTCGAGTTCTTGATTTAAGATCCAGCAACTTTAATTCCTCGATTCCTTACTGGATCTTCAATCTCAGCAGTCTTGAATATCTCGATCTCTCTTGGAATAATTTCCGAGGTGTCATTCCTGTTCAGATTGGAAAACAGAATTCTCTTAGGTTCCTTGACCTTACTGATAATGTTTTTGATGGAAAGATCCAGAAACATCAGGGAACCTATGCAATTTGCAGGAGCTGCACTTGCCAGGAAATAATTTCAGTGGTGATATCTCTGTGTCATTTGGCAATGCATCAAGTTGTATCCGGATGAGTCTAAAGGTATTGGATCTTGGACATAATAGTTTTAGTGGCAGTCTTCCAGTTTTCTTTGGACAATTTAGGGGATTATAGTACATTTATCTTCCATCCAACTCTCTCACAGGTTCGATTCCAACTTCAAACGGAAACCATTCAAGCTTGAAAGGTTTGTCTGTTTCTGGCAATTACTTGAATGGTAGAATTCCAGAAAGCATAGGACAACTAGCCAACTTGGAAATTCTAGATGTCTCTCACAATTTATTGGATGGTGTGGTATCTGAACTTCACTTTGCAAGACTTAGGAGTTTAAGACATTTGAACATGGAAAATAACCCTTTAGATTTCCATGTTGATTCTACCTGGTTTCGTCCTTTTCAGCTAGACTATCTCATGGTCGTCTTGTAATGTAGGGCCTGAATTTCCTCAGTGGTTGAAATTTCAGAAGAATATTTCTTACATGGACATGTCTAATTCGAGTACCTCGAATAGCATTCCTGACTGGTTTGAGAGCATTTCTTCCAGTATAGTGCAGTTGAATCTAAGTCACAACCACATTGACAAAAACTTGCCCAGGTTGAGGGATCTGAACAATTATTCTGCATATTACCAGAGATGCATTGACGTGCAGTACAACAATTTTGATGGCCCTCTAATCACCTTTCCATCAGATGTGATTGTTTTAGATCTATCCAACAATTTACGTTCAGGACACATTCCCCAGAATTTTGGCAGCATGATACCATATCTGCGGTTCCTTTCTCTTTCAAACAATCATTTGAATGGTAGTATTTCGACCTATGTATGCAAGGCGGCTGTTTTAGAAGTTCTTCATCTCTCAAGAAATCAGTTTTCCGGAAGGCTCCCCTCATGTTGAAATGAGATGCAACAGCTCAAAGTATTAAAATTGGCGAATAACAACCTGACTGGTCATATTCCAATCTCTTTAGGCTCTGTTAGATCGCTCCGCTCCTTGCACCTTCAACATAATAAATTCCAGGCGAATTTCCCTCCATTAACAGAGCTTAAATTGTTGATAACTATTGATCTTAGTGAGAATTTTTTTTCTGGTTCTCTTCCTCATTGGATAGGTGACAGACTTTCTGAGCTCAGAGTACTTGACATTCGTTCCAACAAATTTGGCGATGAAATTCCTTTGCAGCTTTGTCGTCTTAGTTCGCTAAGAATTTTGAACCTAGCAAACAATATGTTGAATGGAACCATTCCTCCTTGCTTTCAGAACTTTACTGCAATGATGAAAGCAATAATTCAGTTGAACTTTATTGGGATTATTATTTCAATAACTATCTGAACAGAGCTGAAGCTTGGTATAATGAGAGTGTTAAAGTTAATATTAAAGGAATTGAACTTGAATACACAGAGCATCCGATATCTGCTTTCGATCGACATGTCAGAGAATAATCTCAGTGGAGATATACCCAAAAATGTTGATGAGACTTTCAGGATTGAGGAATCTCAATCTATCAGGAAACAAGTTGACAGGGTATATTTCACTTGAAATCGGAAATTTGAAATTGCTGGAATCGCTTGACTTGTCAAGAAATGAACTTTCCGGCTCAATCCCCTCAACAATTTCAGAGTTGAACTTTCACAGTTTTCTGAATGTGTCATTCAACAAATTATCTGGTCGTATTCCTGAAGGAAACCAACTCCAAACTCTGACTGACAAATCCATCTACATGGGAAATGAAGCGCTAAGCGGTCCTCCATTGAAAAGCTGTCCAGAGGATGAATTGCCTAATCTTCACCATGAAACTGTTGAGAAAACAATGAAGGAAGACTCTGAAATGCCCTGGTTTTATTGCGGCTTGGCAATTGGTTTCCTGACAGGTTTTGTTGGAGTTTGTAGCATCTTGTATTTCAAAAACTCTTGGAGGTATGCCTGGTTTAAACTAGTTGATGATATCTACATCAAGCTATCCGTAATGGCTGCAGTGAAGACAAATCAATTGCGCAGACGTTAAATATGTAAAGCGGCCACAACACGGTGTAAGAGTTAGATAAAGCATAGTTATTTTCTTTTCTTTTGTCTTTCTTTTCAACTGCAGTTTGTTATGTTCAACAACTTCCTGAACTTGTATCTACTATTTTGGTAAAATGCAGGTTTCAACTAAGTTGGGGGCCATGGAAGTTACAAATGCTAAGTCAAAACTAAATAAAGCTGGCTTGAGTCAACCAGTATTTCTGAGCTTCGGTCTGTTGTTTGTGGAAATGAAGTTCCAGTTATTACTTTCTAGATGTGTAGTATTTTGCATATTGAAGCCGTAGACTTGTGTGTCTCTTATATACAGTAAGGATCTTTTCTTCGTCTTTATGACGTTGATGTAGCTGCCAAGAACTTGGAACTTATTAATTTGTACACAAACAACACGGACACAACTATTGAAGAGATTAATAATTCAAATCAATCTTCTTGTTTCGTTCTAGTAAATTGGCAAGGGAAAGGAAAACAGAGAAGCAAAATCAATCTTCTTGTTTGGTTCTAGCTCTGTTTTCTTATATTTATATTTTCAATAATCTTTCTTTTATGTGAAATTAAGTATCATCATATCATATACAATATGTGAATCCAGACAAGAATGGTCAATCAAGGAAAAGTCTCCAAAAAAAAATTTCTTTGAATTTTATGGTAATTTATAACTTTTAAGTATTATTTTTAGATTAATAATTCAAATGATGTTTATTTAGTACATTTAATGTGAGTTTATCAAACATTGCTTATTATTTATGGTTGCATTAATTTAATTAATGGTAAATTTAGTAAAAATTTAGTAGATTAATAAATAGTGGAAGTTTAAGAGATATTTTTAATTATTTATTTAATTTTTATAATTTTAAGAATTTATAGTTTTAAATTATCATTTTGTTGTAGATTTTTAAATAATAATTTTTAGATAATTAATTTTGATAGTTATGATAACTATTATCGATCAAACTCATAATTTTAAACATTCTGCACTAAAAAAAATAAATTATTTATTCAATTTAAAAAAATTTAATTAGAGAATGTGTTATAATTCAGATATTAAATTCAATAATTTTTTTTGTTTCAAAACCTAAATCAAACCATTCCATGGACATTTGAACCTAATTTATGTCCGCACCCGTGCGGGCCCCAGCTCACAACCTAGTAGTGTTGTGTAATAGGAAGGAAGCTTTTGCGTGCCATAAGTTTTGACTTTTTATATCTCTTAACCACATATTTCGCAAACCAACTTTTTTTTGTGTTTTTATACAAATCTAGGAAGATGAAAATAATTACAAAAGTATGGTTCTAACGTTTTTTGTTTTAAATACAATACAAAGTAAAAATATATTTCAGTCATTAGTTTATTATCGATCCCACCTAGCTGGTTCAATAATAGTTGATGTCATTCTTAAACTAGATCAGTTTAGTTGAGTTAATTTTAATGGTAGAAAAAAGGTATTTTTCATTAAAATACTAATAATATACTAAAATTATCTTGGTGTTAAATTTGTATCCTTGGTTGTTAATGTTGTTAGCCTAGACTAATGAGACACATTAACTTTAATGATGCAGCATGTGAGACACATGCCAACGTAACTGTAATGCCCTCACTTTTTCTTCTTCTTCATGATTTCCTCTCTCTCTCATCCCTGCCTCTCTTTCTCTCTCTCTCTCTCTCTCAACCCTCTGACCATTGTCTCTTAGCTCTGGCCTTAAGCAGAACAAAAAATTTAACCAAAATCAACCCCTTCTCTTTAATATGCCCGATTTTTTCTTCATTCAAATCTTATAATACGACCAAAACCCACCAAAAACAACCACAAAACTAGATTCAACATGATGTATACTAAAATTACATATATAATTATGTAAGAATGTGCACATTTATATCTTACAAATGAGTATTTATCGTTGAATTTATACATTTCTCGTGAATTGTGTAGGTCGGAATTGATTTGAGTGGAATTAGTTTGAAAACGCGAAAAGAGACAAGAAGGGTGAATAGCTTAAAAGGCAAAATCCACCGCGGTTCTTGAGGTTTAACCACATCTCTCTCGCGGTCCCTAAGTTTTCAAAATTAGTCGTTTCGATTCCTCACTGTTAACTCCGTTTATTTTTTTAACAAAAAACGCAAAAAAACATAATTATCTTTTATTTTAAAATTAATTTACTTCAACATACTACTCAAGCATTGTTTCTCTTTCTACTTCAAAACTCAATTCTCTGTCTTCCAACCCCTTTCCTCCTCTCTCGTCGCTCAACCCCTCACAAGTATCGTGTCCAAACTGCATCAGTAAGCCCAATTAATGATAAAAGAAAGGAGACAATTTACAAAGCTTCCAGAAGCTACGTAGTTCCAGGAAGGAAGCCTAATTTACCAATTCGTTGTTTACATTAATTTCTACTTTTTTTTTTGCCTGGATCTTTTAACTTCTTAACATACAAATTCATTAGGCATGTTTTATCTTGTGAATAAGAATTTTGATATGTCAACCTGAAAACTAAAATCTTCACATGAATACACAACGTCCAGAGGACAATCAGGAATTAGGTTTCAATTAACTACGATCCATTCATGTTGAATTATTAATGTCAATACCGACCATCCTTCTAATACTATGAAGGAAAACAAATTGCTAGATTTCAATCCTAGGAGCAAATGGCTGCATCACAGAATCCGACTTCTCAAGGAAAAAGAAAAAGAAAACTGATATATATGTGCAAGAACTTCAAAATGAAAAACATTGATTTGAGTAGTGGCAGTGAAGCACGAATTTCCAATTTTCAACAGGAGATTTATTTGAGAAAACAAACACAGCACCTCTTATTTATCGACTCACTCCACCATCACACTCAAACTCATCTCCGACCTCGCCTCCACAATACCTATTAAATAAAAACACCTAAAACCCACAAAAATGAAAGACCCATATCAATTATCTTTATCGAATTCGATTTTCGAGCAGAACCAGAGTAGATCTACTAAATTGATCCACCAACATCCGAAAACAACAATTTAATCTGAAACCCACTTGTTGAATCAACAATTCAGATTCGGAATCCAAATTTCACAAACCTAATCTGAAACCCATATCAGAGAATCGTTCTTCACAATCCAAATTTCACAAACCTATTTCACAAATCCCCAGTTCTCAACCCACTTCACAATCCAAATTTCACAAACCCAATTTGAAACCCACATCAGAGATGTGGTTGGCTTCAATGATGTGAGACAGAGGGAGTTGAGAGCGAGTTGACGAGAGAGGCACAACGGTTTTGGGTGATTAGAGAGAGAATGAGAGAGAGTTGATGAAAGAACGAGAGAGAGTTTTGGCTTCAATGTTGTGAGACAAGTGAATGGAATGGAATGGAATGGGAGAGATGAGAGAAAGGGCATTTTTGCTATTATATTTTTAAAAATAGTTGGTCATATTTGCTGTATCTAAAAATCTGACATAATAAATTATATTTAAATAACAGTGACGATTGAAGAATCGAAATGAATAATTTTAAGAATTAAAAAATTGTGAGAGAAATATAATCAAATCTCAAGAATCACAATTGATTTTTCCCTAGCTTAAATGAAGCGAAGGTGGCAAGAAGCAGAGGAGGGCCAAACACAAACACATGAATATTTGAACCGCTATGTTTATCAACCTGCGAGCAAAGCATAGCCGATATTTGATTTCTTGCTTTCTTCCCATATTAAAACCTCTTGTACTTAAGGTTGGATTCGAGCCTAGCCGAGTCGAGGTTTAGAGTATTCAAGTTCAGTTCGTCTAAAATTTTTTCAGCTCGAACTTGAACTCAAATTCTCTTTCGAGCTCAAAATCTTATTCAAACTCTGCTCATCACAATGCTCGGGAGCTCATGAGCTTGTTCGCGAGCTTTTCAAGCTCGGCTCAACAAAAACTCAAATAAATTCGTAAACGAAATTTGCTAGTTTATCTTTGAAAATAGATCTAAAAAGAATATAATCAAATTTAGATTAGTTCAATAAAATCATGTTGAATATGTAATTATATCAAGAACTATTAGAAATTTCAATTTATTTCATATGTTTAATCTAATATTAGAT
>CAODLS013367665.1:0-11718 GCA_948243855.1 Flueggea neowawraea | reverse complement strand
TGAGGTCCGTAGAGCAAAAAATTATGCAAAATACCATACTCACAATATGATTCAAATGGCTAACATGTAAACTCACCTCCTCTATCACTTTTAATAGAAGTAATAGCATACTTTTTTTTCATTTTGGACATTTTTTCTATATGACTCAAATGCATGAAATGCCTCATTCTTATGAGCAAGAAAATATACCCAAGTGAATCTAGAATAATCATCTACAATGACAAAACAATATGTTTTACCTCCTATACTCAAAGTGCTCATAAGACCAAACAAATCCATATGCAATAACTCTAATGAGCTACATGTAGAGATAATGTTCTTGCTAGGAAACGAAGACTTTGAATGCTTTCTCATGACACATGCATCACACACTACATCTTTCTCATACTTGAGTTTGGACAATCCTTTAACCAAATCATGTTTGCTCAAATTAGAAATCATATGCATACTAGCATGTCCTACCCTCTTATACCACAACCAAGCATCATTATTCACAACAACTAGATATTTTTCATTGAAAGCCTTTGAATCAAACAAATCAACAACATATATGTTATTATGCCTAGAACCAACAAACAAAGCAACATCATGATCAACATAAACTACACATCTAGTAGGCTCAAACACAACCTTACAATCTTTATCACAAAATTGACTAATACTCAACAAGTTGTACTTTAGTCCATTAACAAGTAAGACATCATCAATTGTTGGGTTAGGGGATTTACCAACCTTACCTTCACCCACAATCTTACCTTTGCCATTATCACCAAATGTAACATAACCTCTATTCTTAGGTGAAATGTGTGAAAACATGGCCTTATCCTCGGTCATATGATGAGAGCATCCACTAGCAAGATACCACATGTTCTTCTTGGCCTTTGCTCCTATGCACACCCATAAGGACACATCAAACTTTTGAAATTTGTACCCAAACATTTTAGTGTCCTTTTGGGTTAGTTTTCACTAGGTTGGGCAACATTGTTCCTTTTGGAATCCAAATCCTTTTGATCCCAACATACCTAGGATGTCTCAACTTGCAAGAGTAAGCATAATGTCCATGAATGCCACAATATGAACGTACATCATTGATCATAGAACCTTCTTTTACAAAAATCATTTTTGAAGAATTTTTTGAAGTGAAAGGTGTGTAGCCTAAGCCATTTTTGGATAAAGATTGTCTTTAGGAACCAAGAAGTTTCTCAAGGTTTTCTTTACTGTTAGTAAGCTTAAAGGTAATAGAAGAAACCTCATCAACATTTTTCTTCAAAACAGAGTTTTCTTTCAACAAAATTTCCTTTTCCTTTTCCAAACATTTCACCTTGGCTTCAAGTTTAGCAAAATACTTTTTTCAATTCAATGTATTTAATGCCAAGTTCTTCAAAATTATCACTCAAGTCATCAAATACATCATGCAATTCATCAAAAGTATAAGAATCATTTACCTCTTATTCATCTTCACTTGTGGGTTCATTTTCAATAGCCATCAAGCATAAATTTCCATTTCCTCTACCTCTTCTTCTTCATTCGTGTTGTTGTCATCACTATCACTCCAAGTTTCTTTCATAGCCTTTCCTTTCTTCTTCTTTGAGTACTCAAAGTGCTTCTTGATAAGAGGACAATCTTGCTTCACATGACCCAGTTTGTTGCATTTATAGCAAATGATAGAAGTGTCCTTCTTTAAGTATCTTTTAAAGTTTCTTGTTATTTCTTCCTTTGAAATTTGATCTTTACTTTTCTTCCAAGGCTTGTTCTTCCTCATAAACCTCTTGAACCTTCTAGCATACATAGCAATTCCCTCATCCTCACTATCGTCATCTTATTCTTCTTTGGTTTCTTCATTCTCTTTGGATTTTTAAGCCATTCCTCTTCTTTTGTCTCTCTTAAATGATTGTTCTTCTTCTTCATACTATCCCATCCCATGCATAAGAAGTGATCCAAGTAACTCCTCCAAAGGTAAAGTATTGAGATCTTTTGCTTCCAAAATTGCGTCTTTCTTTGAAGCCCAAGATTTTGGTAGAGCTCTTAAAATTTTCCTTACAAGTTCTGAGTTTGAGTAGGTCTTTCCAAGTACTTTCAACCCATTTAAGATATCATTGAACCTGTCAAACATCTCTTGTATGCCCTCTCCTTCCTTCATCTTGAATAATTCATGTTTATGAACAAGGAGTGACACTTTATTCTCCTTCACTTGTGAAGTCCCTTCATAGGTTATCTGTAAAGTTCACCAAATCTCATTAGTAGTTTAGCATTGCTGAACCTTGTTGAATTGGGTTTTGCTTAGTGGACAAAATAAAATGTGCATTGCCTTGTTGTTGTAGCAAACCATCTTCTTATCATGCTCTGTCCATTCAGATTTTGGATTCATAGTTTCTTTTCCATCCACGGTTTTAGTAAGAATATATGGACCATCTCTACTGCATCCCACACTTCTTCAGCTTCACACTTCAGGAAAACCATCATTCTTGTCTTCCAATAAACATAATCACTGCCATTAAAGAAAGAAGCTTTATTAGTAGCCAAACCTTTATACTTAGCTATGTCTCCTATGGATGCCATTTTGGATCTTACACACAAGGTTGTTAGACCATAAAATATTAAGCCTTATATCTGATACCAATTGTAATCCCAATATAGCTATCCAATAGGGGGTGAATGGGATTAAAGTTGTAAATTTGAAAAATTTTGCACAATATATCAAAAACCAAAATAGAAATTAATTCCAATACACAACCACAATATATGAAATTAATGACAGTAAATAGATGAAGAGATACAAGAGAGAAGACTTCGATTTATAGTGGTTCGATCATCTTTGGCCTACGTTCACTCCTCTAGCTCACTATAGAGTTTGAATCCACTAAGTCTTTCTCACTTGTGGGTGGAGGTAAACCGTTACAAGTCTTTATTTTGCAAGCTCACAAGAAACCTTCTACACACTTGTTTTCAAACCAAAACAAGAAAACCAACACTAGTTTTCCTAGGCTCATTAGCAACCACTCTTGTTTTTCAAGGAATAACAAGCAAACTTATACTACTCTCAAGCTTTAACACCAAAGCTTGATTACAAGTGGATTCCTGAAGTTAAAAATAATATCTCACACCAACCCAATAAAAGAAATGCAAATCAAAACTCAGTTGGTATAAGAATGCAAAGAAGCTCAAAGAGAGAGAAAATCAAGAATCAAACTAGCAAAGTTTAGGCACACTCTTGAAAAGTCTCTATTATCTCTTCTATTATGGACGACTCTATTTATAGATAGCATCTGAGAAATAACCATTGTTATCCCTGAAGTAGTCGTTGTAAGAGATGCACAACATTCTGATTTTAATTGAGCTCATTGTCATTAACATGCGTTATTCCCTATTAACGCACGTTATTCAGATATGTCCTCAAAGATCAGCATGTGTTGTAGACCATTAGCATATGTTGTCAATGTTTTAGTAGTTCTACTTGAATAAAGCTCTTCATCAACATTCCTCACATATCATCAATGCATCTTGATAAAGTCTTCAACGTGCCTTGATGAACAATCAGCGTGCATTAACGACTTCAAAGATCACACCTTTGAAATTGACATCACCTCGTACAAAGGAATATTCAATTTTTAAATTTTTGAGGAGCGTCTCAGATTTTTCAGTATCTGATCAACACATCGACTACGCGCGTTTTTGCTTCACAACCTGCGTTGTTGAATGCCTTTAAAAATGACGCCTTTTCAGTTGTTTTGTAAATCATCATCAAAACTTAGAAGGATTTTTCATGTTGTCCATAAAATGGCTCACTTTAGCATATAATAATTCACCAATAGCACATAATCAAATCATATATAACAGCCAATACCAATAATACCATGTATTTCACATAAGCTCAGTAATAACGATATATAAGCCAATATACAAATAAAGCACGTACTGGGTTCACTCACAAGACAAAACATGTTGCAGTCATTTAGCTTGTCTCTAGAGCCTCTCTGTAGTCCTTAAGTATCACACATGTTCAAACAATTGCCTTTCAATATAGAATACTTATTTACCAGCGTGTGAATACGATGCTCGAATGATGCATGTTCCACTGTGGACAGTTCTAATATATACTTATACATGCAATTTGGTACGAATTAATACTTCGATATGTCTTAGGCCACTGTTATAGGCGTCTGATATTCAACGACAATTGACGAAATGCAAATTAGGCCTATATAAACATTCTGGCCAGTTTGCATTGCCCTCTCCTGTCGACAACTAAACGAAGTCATTTTATTATCAACTTTTAACCACATATAAAATGCATATAAAGGTTCACTTATACAAAAAATCAGACTCTACATCATTAAAATGAGGTCTAAACACAATATCGAACAATTGCTTCCGCTTAGACCTGTTTACACTAATTCGTATCCACAGACCATTATACTCATATGTAGCATCTAAAAATTTACAGATATATACTAGACATATAAATAAACAACTTTTATATTTTATACTTTGACTACATCCATCTCTAACTACCTCATAACAAGATTGCAATACAGACTGAAATCTAAACGCAAACAAACCTATATTCCAATTCATATGAGTTTATGACTAACTCATGCTCCAATATATTTATTCAACATTCAGACATATAAATACATGTTATAAAGAAAACTAAACCGATAAAAATGAGTAAAAACACTTACTTTACTCTTAGGATTCAGTAGAAGCAAAACTATTGTTTTCTAGGTTTCCTATTGAATTTTCTTAACAAATATGTTCTTCTCCTCTTTTCTCTTTTTTTTTTCTCATGTTTTCTCTCTATTATAATGCCTGAGCACGAAATGAGTCTGATCTCTTTGTCTAAATTTTGATTTTATCAAGTTAAGCTGAAGCACAAGGTGTCAAGGTGCTCGAGGGGGAGGGGGGTCCAATCAAAGCTCACACTTTTCTTTTTTGTATCTACCCCATTCTTGATATTTGTTACAGATAAGCATTCCTAAAGTTGTCGTAACTAAATAATATTTATTTATATAACTATCTTGATTTATTACAAAACCACTGATTTACCCCTCTTTCCTAATCGTTTCACTTTTAAACCCTCGTTCTTCTACCGATATACTCTTTATTACTCTCATAACCTTTTCTAAAATATTCTCTAACTAAATGGACAGTGTATGTAATGTCAGATCTATATATATTATATGCAACGCATACTCGTGTATATGAAATTAGGGTCATGGATGTAACAATTTTTTTGTCATAAAGATTAATTCAAAACTTTATTAAAAATATTATCATGCATAATCAATCAATTATCAATTTACATAAAGTTATTTACACACATTGTCCTTGTTTTATTTAAAATATTTTATTTTTTTTGTTAATTAGAAGTAAATGAAATAAATAACATCATGCGCAGCCCTTCAACTAGAAATCCAATGAATTTTGAACTTCTTTTGGTGAAATACGTATTATAGGCTTAATACATAGACACTCTTGAATTTGTTTATTTTTTTCCTTTTACCTCCTAAACTTTGTAGGACCATTAATTACCTTTTGAACTAGTAAAAAACATAATTTGTAAGGATTTATTTGCTGACATGATAATTTCTGAAAAAATATTAGAAAAGTGCCATGTTGGTAGATAAGGCATTTAAAAATACGTTTTTACATGTTGAAAGAACGATTAATTACGATGCAGAATTCAAGGGGTAACAAGGAAAATAAAATAAGTTCAGGGTGTGCTTATGTATTAAGCTACATATTATATTAATCCTTATGTTAAAAACCATCGGGAAACAAAACGACGTCGACCCGCAGAAGCACTAATCCGGGTTAAACCGAAGAAATTCAAACCGACTCGAATCACAGATGTCAAATATAAGAGCAGAACGCCAAGAAATGTTCATAAATTCAAGTATTGATGGTAGTACCTCTCGGCTCTCTCAGAGTCCCACTGCAAGAAAGCTATGGAGGATGGTGGAAGGATGCCTCGCTCCAACCGAAAACGCCCCTTCCTCGAGGACCTTGAAAACGACGGCGGCTCCAACCGAAAACCCCCCTTCCTCGAGGACCTCCGAAAGGACGGCAAACCCCCGTATCCACCTCTTTTCCCTCTCTGTCTCTCTTAGGGTTTAATTTCGAAATTTAGATTTGTTTCTCCAATTTATTTATTTATTCATTTGGTGTTTTGTGATGACGTGAATTTGTAGGCAGAAGAAAGTTAGGTTTCCGAAGGGGAAGAAGGTGACGAAGGCAGGGGGTGAAACGGCTACGGCGACAGCGGCGGTAGTCGAGGAGGTTCCTGCCGATACGACGAATCCTCGGTTGGCTGCTACGGAGCGTTCGAAACGACGTAGTCAAATAACTGCCGAGCTTTTTGATGAGGGAATCAATGACGACTCTGCTGCTGAAGTAGATTATGAGGTAAGTTTCTTTTTTTTTTTCGCATTGATTTTTTTGTTAATTTGCTGTTTCGTCTAAATCTAACTTCTTTAGTTTGGTAAAAGAATACCTTACCTGTATGGTGTTGTCATATTTGCTTGGTGAATGCTTGGGAACTTGTGGACATAATGATGGGCAGCGACAGCTTGGCACGCATTTTATTGTAGAACTGTGATTTAATATTAGGGATGTCATGAATCAAAATAAAGGAAATTGCTGTTTGTTGCTATAGAGGTGATGGCTTCGATATGGGACTTTTTTTATTTCTGGAGTTTCGGTGTTACGTAACCACTTATTCATGCTTTTCTTCAATGGAATTATGATTTTGTTTTCTTAATTTTTGGTTGAATTGGTAGTACTGAAAAAAGAAAGTCTAGATTTATGTTTTATGCATCAGTAATTTTGAGAAAGGGAAGAATAGAGAATAATTAAGTCGTGCTTTTGCAGAGTAATGAGAACTTTGTTGAAGACGGGATTCAGATAGAACCTTTTAATCTTGAAAAGGAGAGAGAAGAAGGCTACTTTGATGAGGAGGGGAATTTTGTCGAGTATGTTAAGGATAATGAGATAAAGGTCAGCTGCAGTGCATCAATTGTATTGGTCTATCACATGTAGAGCCAAATTTGTTTATTTTTGTTTGGATTCTTACAGGATGCTTGGCTTGATAGTGTTGAGGTTATAAGATATGCTGGGAAAAGCTCTTTAGCAACAGCTAATGAAGATGACAGTGATGATGATGCTCATGAGCTTTCTTCTGAATATATTGGAGTAATGAAGAGGCGAATTGCCAACTTGTTAGAGCCAGGAGAGACGGTAAATTTCATTGCTATATTAATTCATGGATTCTTTCTTCAAATTAATATATATATGCTGGAAATTAGTTAGCTAAGTTGTTTATTCTCTTTCAGTCTGTTCACCTGTTAAATTCTGCATCCATTTTTCTGTTGAGGAGAGAAAAGTAAGACATATATACTTTAGGTTTTAATTTTGCGAACCTTGTTTTTATTTTAATTTTCGATCTTGTAAAGCTTGTGCGTCTGAGCTTGCTGTTTTTTTAAAAAAAAATTATGGTGTGATTTGATCATCTTCAAGAACGTAGGTAAAAGTACAATATGACAATTGTTCTGATGATAGTTCTTTGTTGTAAAATAAGTACCTATACCAGACCAGAGATGTGGTAATAAATTCTTAATACCTAGATCTATTTCTTTGAGCAGAAGATAGACTCACAATCTCAACTCACTCGAGGAGAGATGAAGTAAATTGTGTCTTTGTTTGCAAACCAGTGTACATTTTTTTGTCAATTTTCCTTAATCTGTTTATTTCATTTATTTAGTCCTTTAGTTTAGATTTTGCTTGTGTTGATCGAAATGTGTTGGTTCCTATACAACTATAATGGGTAGTAGAAATTTAGTTTTGGTTGCCCAACAGGTTTTACAAGCATTGAGAAGGTTAAAAGGAAGCTCAGATAAGAAAAAGGAGAAGATGTCAGCTGAAACACAGCGACTGTTTGACCAACTGACTGAAGATGCCAACAAGCTGTTGGATCATGGTGAATACGGTTAAGTAAATTACTTTTCCTTACTATTGTGATGGAAAGCAATGTTTTCTTGAACATTGATGCAAATTATTCAATCATCATCAATATCTGTTTTGATTGTCTTTTGCTTTGTTGTTTTGTTCTATGTTTGGCAATGTTCTATTACTTAATAACTTTGTGTATTTGCAATGTAGATGTCTATCAGGAGAAGCAAGAAGTCTTCCTTCGTGAGGCAGGTTGGTGTGATTTTGGTGTAGTGATTCCTGCACATCTTTTTACTGCTAGATTTTCTGTTTCCAATTCTTATGTTTTGAGGGAAGAATCAGGAAATGGATTGGTGTCATGTGTAGTTGTTTCTTCCAGCACTCATTTTTTTTGTGCCATATATGAAGCATTTTATTTGATAATGTTTGTGTGACCTTTACATTTCATGATTGTTTCTTACCAGTACTAATTCGCTGTTTCTATTCCATCTTCTTCAGAAGGTTATGAAAGATTGGCTCGAGCCAGGGGGAAGAACACAGACAATGATTTGTACCCCAGTGTAACAAATCTTGAAGCTGGCTTGTCCGTGCTTTCTAACGCTAATTTGGATGCTGCAAATCCAAATTTATCTACTGCAGACATCTCGAACAATGGTGCAGATGAATATGACATGTTTGCAGATGATGATGATGACAATGCTATCAATAATCCATCCAGTGACAGTAAAGATGTGATTTCCAGCTCTAATGTTGTTCAACCGTCGTCAGACAGAACAAACACTGCTTCTGAGAGTAAGCTGACATTCTCTTTATGGGCTTTCATATTTTTATGGATGGAAGAATTATAATTATAATGATGAAGAAAATTATGTTTTGTAATGGCAATTCTCCAGATGTAGTAATTGCTTCCTTCAAATAGGAAAAGTTGTAATGTGGTCCTTAATGGTTTAATCTTATGTCTTGTATTGATTTGTTTCGCAGGTGGAACTTCGTTGAACGATTATGTGTATGATGATAGTTCTGGGTAATTCCTCTCACTCTGTCCCCAACTCTCTTTATCTCTTATTTTGTTAAGTGAATAATTTACATTAAATCTTCATGCAACATTGATCATCATTTCCTTTTCCTTCTTGTTTACTTATATTTTTCCTAGTATTCTGTATTTGGAAGTGGTAGCTTTTGTTTTTTATCACTGCAGTTGAAAATCTGTAAGAATCATTCTGGTCTGTACTATGAACACAATATGAATGTTAAAATGTTGAATGTTCCTCTTCATCAATTCTGCAGGTATTACTACAGTAGCAGTTTGGGCTATTATTATGATCCAAATACAGGACTGTATTGTCAGGCATCATCAGGGCAATGGTACTGAACTTTGCATTTCTTTGTCCAAATCGATCTTGTAATTTCCACTTGCTATTTTCTAAATTAAAATTGTCAATTTATTTCTTTTAGTTCTATGTATTGGAAGATATAAATTAGCTGTCTTTCAGTTATACTCTCTACTTACAATTAATTTTTCCAAAAGCATAAAAGGGTTGTGGTTGTCATGATCACAACTGGATTTTCTTGATCGTTTTGTTTATTTTACTTCAAAAAATTATTTAGCTGCAAGGAATTTTGACCAACGGGCAAATCTATGGTAGTTATCGGATGCTATGAACACGTACTCTAGTTGTAGCATAGGTGACAAGTAATCCTTCTCTCTATTTGTTTGTTGCGTAGGTACACGTTTAACGAGGAGACTGGTACATATGATGAAGTTCATGAGAACGCGTCAACCGGAAATTGAAGGAAGGCTCGTTTGTTTCTCCCTTGACGAGTTTGTACAGACAAGAAGAGACGGATTGTGAATGTGGAATTAGATGCTAGATTGATATCGTTTTTTTTTTTCCGACAACTAACAACAATCTCGACTGGTGTAGAACGTAATGTTGATTCCTAAAATGCGAGGGTATGGTCTATCTCTGGTTCTTCTTTATCTCTGTTCTCTCAATTGCTTTGAGGATCAAATCGTGATCAACACTTCTTTTGTGGGTATATTGGGAAGGAAGTTGGCATTTATCTGGCTAATTTTATATTTGGACTGTCTTCGTGAAATTGCTGAAAACATTAGTTTCCAACTTTTTACTAAGCGTAAATTTTGTTGTATATTAGTAATTTTGCTATTTTGTTGATGTATAGAAAACAAAAGTGTTTGATTAGTAGGGTTGTCAATTTGTGTTATACATTTATATATCACACATCACAAAAATGTAATTTGTGTCTGATGTATTATACATGACAAACATTATAAAAATTAAATTCGTATCATTTATGTTATATTATAATTATGTACTAACAAATAGTATTATCATGTTAGAAATTGACAGTTTTATTGATTAGGACATCAAGAAAGAAAAATTGTATTAAAATATGACAAAGCGAGTACATTATTGATGAATTTAAAGGCTTTTAATTTTCTTAGCAGCATCGGTTATACTTCATGTTAATACTTTTGAAGCAAAAGACAACTTTTCGGATTAGTTAACTTGGGCTACACTTGTTTGGCGGAAAATATTATTCTTAATATATTTTAGTACAATCAAAATACAGATTTTTAAGTAAATAACCACTCATTCAATAGAATGAAAATCCAACGTTTAAGAAAAAAAATAATATTACAATCATTATTTAACACTATCAAATTTGGAATGAAAACCAGACTGATCAATAGGAAATTTTACTGCAAAAATTGGGCTGTTCACCAATGGCTATGTTTGAGTGCTCCGCTTGGAAACAAGTAACAGTACTCAGTAACAAGTAAGGTTGAGTATGGGTCGGTTTAGAGATTTGGAAATCTCCGGAACCGAACCGATTTTCAGAGATTTGGTTTTCTCCATAATCAAAACCAGACTGAATCTCCGAATTTTCGGTTCAGTTCGGTTCGGAGATTTTGGTTCGGTTAAATTGAATCAGTTTTGGTTCAATTCTTGGAGTTTTTTTCAAAAAAATTCAACTTAAACACATTTTGCCCAAAAAATTAATCTATCTAACAACCTATATGTTCAACGAAACATATTCAGATAACAAATAACAAAAATCAAGAAAATCGCATTTCACGCCTTAAAGCCGAGAAGAACAAATATTTAACTAATAAACATAACGCAGAGATGGAATTACTAATTAGTAGCATTTCCATCATTACATCCCTCACAATCATGCAATTTTCTCCTTTGACTTGAAAAAATAAAAGAACATATAATTCAATATCTAATGAAACAACAGATCAATCAGTAATCAAAACATTAAACAAGTACTAAACTACACCACAAATTCCCTCACATTGTTGTATCAATCACCACTGGCTACTTATCATCTGTAACCCAACAAGAGAAAAAACCACTACTGGTTGCTTCTATGTGAAAAAGGTCACTCACAACAAGAGACAAGCTAAAACTTAAAAGACAATGCAAGGTTTAAGCCACTTTGAAGCAACAATTTCAACCAAGTCTCAAAATGTAACAGCAAAAACAAGTGGACCCCGCAAGCACTGTCTTCAAGAGCAAACAAGACCTAAAAACTCAGACATTCTCAGAAAACACATCACCAAACCAACTCACTTGATTAAAGACTAGATTTGCAGACACTTGTAACCAGAGCACCAAGAAATTATTCCTGCTTTCGAAAGAACACTATTCCGTTGTTTATCAGCAACACAAGCCCACCTAAATCATCAAATGGATAAAAACGAACCACAAGAAAGCTAATAATCATTCAATGCTTTCACTC
>CAODLS013366997.1:0-10889 GCA_948243855.1 Flueggea neowawraea | reverse complement strand
TGCAAATTATCAAAGGGATTTGGAGAAGCAGCAGTCTTGGTCAGATAAATCCATGGTCAGAACATCTTTTGACAATCTTGATCAACCTACGGTAAATTATATGTAACTTCTTTTCCTTATAATTTACTCTATATGCTTATTTCGAGTGAACTCATTTCTATGGAATTTGAAAAGGCACCTCAAAATAAGCTATTCATTAAGTTGATGTAGAAAGCTAATTATGGTTATTCTGACATCACACAGGAGCTGAACCAAACCCTGGAATGGTCTGCTGAAGGAACGAGCATTGCCAAGAACTTAGACACCCAGAATAGTATGGCAGAAAATACCACTCTTTATTCATCCTCAGCTTCACCGAAGAGCCTCAAAGATAAGTCATCAGTTGGCGAAGTTGATTTGAAAGATGACATCCATGATAAAGTTGTTTTTCATGATATAAGGAGATTAATGATGGGTTGTTTTCGAAATTAAATACGACCGGGGACTTTATTGATAAAGAAGTTGCAGGCGAGACCTGTGGTGAACAGGAAGCTGAATCAAGAATTGGGAGTCCCAAATTTGATTCGTTACCAAATGATCCAAGCCTGACAGAGATCAGGGCGGAACTGATTGCCCTTGGAGTTAGATCAGGTGAAGATATTCACATATCCATTGAACAAATTGATGAAGAAGATATTGTTCAAGAGGTCATTGATTCAGAAATGATCAGGGAACAGAAAGTAGAGGATAAAAGCCAAGCTCCTGAAGAAAGACACTCAAATGGTAAAGTTACAGAAGCAAGATCTTTCCAAGACATTGATAATTCTGTGAAGCTAATCTCAGAAGGAAATATGATGGAGCTTTCAGAACCAACACATTCAAAAGATGTGATAGAAAATATTGTCGCTGAAAACTCCAAGAATCTGGCTCAAATTGATCCAGACTTAGAAATCATAGAAGCAAGATCACTGGATGATACTGAATTGAACAATAAGGAAGTTCCACAAACTAATACTGAAGAAGAGGAGCAAGATTGGTTTGATTCCAGCGATAATTTAGAAGAAAGAATAGAGATAGATAACGATCCCACACAGGAGACTGAATCAAGAACAACTTCAGATATGCGAAAAGGGAATTCATTTGATGAATCAAGCAATTGAAATGAATTCTGCAAGAGAGAATGGATCAAATAATGTAGAATCCACTGCAAGTCAATCTAAAACCTCATGACACAAAGCATGGAAGGCATGGAACATCTAGAACTCAAGTCTAAGCACACCATATGCTAAAGGTAAGAAGGAAAAGTTTTAATGACCTAATTTTAGTTTTAGTTTTGGATAGCTTCTGTGTTCTAGATTGAGATTGCATAGAAGTAGTTTTAGTGCTTGCCATTTTAACTTCCACATAAAACTTGCCAACATTCAGTTTAACAATCACTAACACTTATAATTGTTTCTCCATTTTTCTAGATGTTCAGAAAATCACTACCAGAGCAAGCGTGGATAGAAGCGAATCCGAAATTCACAGATGCAGCAATTACTAGATGTTGGTAAAAATGCTTAGGAAAAAAACTGTGTTAGTGATTAGCATAATATATGTTTTTCTTTTTAAATTTTTGGTATGTAAATGCAAGAAAGTTGCTTATATATAGTTTCAATGCAATACTAGTAAGTGGGATTATTGTTTATTTAGATTGCAGCAAACTTATCTACCATTTGTATGCTAGGGTATAACTCTGCAATATGGAGAAATCCAAGAAAATAGGCAAATTTGAGGGTATGGAGCAAACTTATTTACCATTAATTGATGGAGAAAATCAAAATAATTAGTAGTTATTTGAACAATTTTGTTAAAAGATAAATATGAAAAAAAAACCCAAGTATTTCATAGAGGTTGACTAATTACTTATAAATTGACATTTAAGTGTTTTATGTATATTTTTGTTAAAAAAAAACTTTATTATCAGCAAAAATATGCAATTCCCCTTTTTTTAGCCAACATGCAGTCCCTTTTTTTATAGGAAAATAATAATTTTTATAGTCCAATTATTTTTTATTGTAAAAGGAATAATGACGACTAGGACTATATTAATTTTTTTAAAATTATTTTAAAAGGTTTGAATTTCATCTTTGCAATTGGAAATGAATGTGACGAAAATAAAAAATGCAAAAGGCATAATTAGACTGAGAATGAGTTTAAAATTGTCATTTTTTGAATAAACTATATTAATACTAAAATCAGGTCTTAGTCAATTAACCTTTTTAAATTTTCACACTATTAACATTGATGAAGTTGATGAATAGAGTTTTTTTTATGTATAATTAGATATAATTTGTAGCAAAAAAAAGATAATTATTGTTTTATTACATTTTATTGGGATGAGTACATAAAATTTCTAAAATGCAAGGTAGTTAAAATGTCTATAAAAATGTTCACCCTTTTAATGCATTTTAAAAAATGTACAATTTTGATTTTTGACCACCTTTTGACTTCGCGTCAGAAGTTTAATCATTTGTTGACCACTCGTTTGACCACATACTATAAATTTTAATCACATGACAAAATGAGTATAAAACTAGAATAAACTGATCTCATTATTCCAGATACAAAAATGAGTACAAAACGAGAATAAACTGTTCTCATTTTTTCAGATACGAAAATGAGAACAAAATTAGAACAAACTAGTACAAAACGAGAATAAACCGAGTAAAAACGAGTGCAAATGAGAACAAACTGAGTATAAACGAGAATAAACTGAGTACAAAATGAGTACAAAACTGTCCTCGACCGGCATATGAAGAGAACCGTCTAAACAAACCTGACTCATCTCACACAAACCTCAGAAGAATAGATATACTACCTGAATATTCAAACATTAATAAATAAACAGGCAATACAAGTTAAAACATAATTTATATAAAAATATATAAATGTATACAAACATGTCATAATACAAAACCATACAGAATGAAAACCCAAAATACAAAATGAAACCAAATACCCATCATAGTCCGATGTAGAGCTCTACTGTACACATATACAAGACTCAATCCAAAAGGGCACTCACAGCTAAAATAAGGTGCCTACTGAGTGACGAGAACCAGTCAGGTGACGAATGCCAAAATGAAAGCCTGAAAAATATAAAGGGAGGGGTGAGATAAATCTCAGCGATGGACGACATTCTAAATCGTCTCATACATGCATCACAAAGACCTTTTGAAAACAATTTAAAATATCACAAGCACGTAGGTATAATATAATATACACAACTAATAATAGTAGTTTTCGAAACCATTTCCAAAACATTTGCACTTAAAGCAACCAACATACAATCAGACGATATCATCAAATAATATCGTACATTTCTTAAATGGCAGAACTGCATAATGGGACTAAAAACAGAAGTGACCATACCACTAATAACAGGAGTGACTATGTCACTAATAACAGGAGTGGATGATTCACTAAATACAGGAGTGACTATGTCACTAAATACGTGTGTCTGGCTGAACACATGGTCACCACATTACCCTGATAACTAAGGGTATCATGAATAACATTGGTATACTAAAACCTACATACCTCGTAGCTGAGGTGTTCCACATATATATAAAATCCATTGCAAGCAACAGACATATCACAGTTATAAAACCATAAAACTGATATGTATAACATTTCCAAATACAAGAAAACTTGTCCATCATATAACCGATTTTAAATAACCAATCTCTTACTTAGTCAATTTACAGGTGATATCTCAGCATATCAAAAACATATAATGTTACAGAAGACAAAGTCTAAGTGTCTAAAACTGTCATCGCACTCACCTATAGTACAATGCAAAAGCTAAACCAATCACGCATCACCAGTAGGGGCTGATCTCGATGACAGGAGCAAGAAGTTGAAACAATAAATCACAGAGATATCAACAGATGGTACTAGTACTGTGGCAATGCAATATGTGTAAAATGCAGATGTTAATGCGTACTCGACGTTGAAAACATCATCTCAAATCAGGATCTGATAATCATAACTCGAAAATTAGATATTACGCAAGATTACGTTTCAGTCCTCGTATTCTCAAAATTCACAGTTCAGACCTCAAAGTTACCAATATCAAATCGGTCCTCAAAATACGTAAAATACCAATGTGGAGCATCCATGCAAACACGATACAAAAATTACACATTTTAGTCCCTCCACATATGACTTACTCAAGTAATCAAATTCCTTACTCGAGTAACCATGGCACTCTCTTACTCGAGTAACTTCCAGCTTACTCTGATACTGATACTCCTCTTACTCGAGTAACAAGTCAGGTTACTCGAGTAAATCATGGAATCGTTTACTCGAGTAACAAAATGTGTTACTCAAGTAACACGTTCAAACAATCAACTCGACTGAAACTCACTTCAGTCGAGTAATCAAATGCCTTACTCGAGTAACCATGACACTCTCTTACTCAAGTAACTTCTAGCTTACTCTGATACTGGTACTCCTCTTACTCGAGTAACAAGTCAGGTTACTCGAGTAAATCATGACATCATTTACTCAAGTAACAGAATGTGTTACTCAAGTAACACGTTCAAACATCAACTCGAATAAAACTCACTTCAACCACTTTAATCCTCTGTTCAACTATTTTGAAGCTCAATTCAGGCACAATCAACTTAACTCAACTCATTTTATCCATTCCTGAATTATGAAATTCAATCACAAGCAACAACAGATGGATTTCATTATCCAAAATTGAATTTCAACATCAAAAACATAAACAAGCAACAAGAACCAATCTTAGGACTGAATTCTCATCTTCAATTCGTGATTAATCAATCTCAGGGGCAAAAGAAATCATATGAAATGTTCTGAGGGCTTAAGAAAGAGCTCTAAAGGGTTTAATGATGGAATAAAATGAAATAACTCGGTTTTAAGAGCTAACAACCGCCACATCGCTTGCCCAGATTACACGGCTTACTCAAGTAACACAATTTCTTACTCGATTAAACCAATGTTCAACTCGAATTTTAGTACCTTGCATTACTCGAGTAACAATCATCCTTACTCGAGTAACTATAGCTTTTTTTCAATAAATTTCGAAAAAAAATTACTCGATATTCTAACCAAACGAACCGGTCTTTACAAAAATGAAAACAAACTGAATACAAATAAGTGCAAACGAGAACAAATCAAGTTAAACGATTGTTGCACTGTTGCCTTTCTGTTTTATTAGACACAACAGCGCAAAACGATGCCCTGTTCTGTCTTAATTTTCTTTTTCTTAGGTCTCATCCTCAGAAATTCTAAGCAGCATTAAGGCAATAGATTATTCCACTCGGGTATATCATATTATTTGTGAAGCTGAATAAAAGCTTAATTGGAAGAACTATAAAAAAATCCATATAGAGTAAAATCATTGCAAAAGAGAGAAGCAATGAGCAAACAATTATAGAGATCACATGCCACCTTGTTCAAAGTGTGTAGCTATAAAGGCCTTCTCTTCATTTCCTGAACTATTTAGCTGTGGTTGATAGGATTGAACCATTAGAGAATCAGCACTGCTAAGATCCTTCTCATATTTATCTCTATCAAATCTTCTTCTCGTCTAATATGTAGAATTCAATTAGACTTCAAAACTCACAAAAAGAAGCAAACTCTAGCGGTTAGTTGAAAGAAGCTGTTCGACGAAACTTGTAATTTCAAATCCTAATAGAGAGAGGAATGTGGGATCTAGAATAGAGAGGGACGAGATGAGAGAAAGAGGAGGAGTGAGGTGAGAGGAACAAAGAGGGGAACATGAGATCTGAAACAGAGAGGGTGTAGAGAGAGAAAGCAAGAGAGAGAGAAAACAAAAATTAGAATGGGTCTCAACACATGTATTTTACTCTCTTTCTCTTGTATAGTTGGACATTTCAGAAATTTTAATCATATCTTTAGCATTTTAGAAATTTTAATAAAACCATAGATATAGTAGAAAACATAATTATAAAAGTGGACTGACAAGGTAATTACCTCCATTTTATTGGTGATGAAAAATAATTATTTATTATATTTACACTTAAATTTTCTTATCATGGTGATTGTTATGTCTTCATTTTATTTTCAATAGCAATTGAGAATATATTCTTAATAAAGCTTTTCTAATTCAGTTGTTGTATTATTGATAATGTGTTGTAGCTCTTATTCTCTGTTGTGAAATTAAATATTAGTTACTTAAAGTCTTCAATAATTAAAAGTTATCATATGTATTTATTACAAAATCAAATTTTAATGTTTATTCCATTATTTCACTTTTTATTTTATTTTTTAATCATAGTTAACTTAACATTAACATAATTGAATGGTAATTAATTTTTAATACTAGTACAATTTAATGAAAAATTAATAATATTTAAATATAAAATTTAATAAAATTACCATGATGAGTTTTTTTTCTCCAAAATTGAAATAAATTTCATAAACCTTTTACCAAAGAAAAAGAAAATTAACATTTGTTAATAATATCAATTATCCAAAAACTATATTCTTAAAAATATTTAAATTATTTTACTATCAGCTCACAATGTACATAATTTTTATTTTAATATTAAATCACAATGAAGAAATAAATATTTAATAAAATATTCTATATTAAACAATTTGAATTAATTTTTATTAACATTCTCTTACCAAACTAAATTTTCTTTATGATATAACAATTAAATATATTTTTGATGTAACAAACAAATTATTTTAAATCACGAATAAATTATTTAAACATTTTTTAATCTCAAATCATGATTAAAATATAAATAATGTTTAATTTTTTGAATTTTTATCATTAAATTTCTATATTTCCATCCCGTAACAAGGCACTGTCCTAAGGGTTAGTATTTCAAAAATTCTTTCCTAAACAAAAATAACAGACCAGGGCAAACGCAGAAGCATAGGCACATCGCCCCATTCTCAACCGTGTCTCTCTTCCTTCTGCCTCTCCCTCCACCGCCGTCTCGCTCGCCAACTCTCTCTCTTCCTTCGGCCGCTCCTCTTTTCTCTCTTCTCTCTTCCTTCTTCCTCCATTGCCTCTCCTCTCACCGACAGTCCTCTCTCCTCTGTCCATCGCGGTTCAATATCAAATCCACCAGTCTTGTCGCGCTTCAGTTCAAAATCCGTTAACCTTTGCGCCTCTTCTTTGCGTCGTCGTGCACAGACCAGACTTCAGTTCACTTACTTTGCTTCAAGCCTTCGATTCTTGGTAAGTCGTCATTTTCCATTTTTTGAGAATAATTTCAGTTTTTTGTTGATTTAGGGGTAGAGATTGTTGAATTTGTGGGTTGAGTTTGCTTTCATTGCCAATTTTTTGCTTGAATTAGGATTTAAAATCTTCAAAATTGCTTATTATTGAATTTGATTGGTGGCTTAAAGGCTTAGTATTTTGAATTTGGAATTTTGTTATTTTTATTGGGATTGCTGTCAGTGCAGTGCAGAGAAAGTGTTTGATAAAATGTGTGACAATTGAATACACGCTTGAGTTATTTCACTTTTCATCAATTCAAGAATCTCATTTTTGATGCTCCACTTGCTGCGTTTACATTGTCATTGTTTCTGCTTTGAATTTTGCTCGGATTGCAATTTATCTCTCACAAATACCTTTTTCTTGAATGAACATCAAAGATGCACTTTGTAAAAAACCCTTAATAATAACATAAGAGGGGCTTTTGGGTGTCGGCACTTTTATCGTTGCCCGTTTCCACGTCAGTAAGTGTTGGCTAAGTTCAACACCTGCTATTGGAAAATCCTGGCACCACCACTGGTATCAGTTAACCTATTTTGGTGTTGGTTTTACTGCTTATGTTTTCCTGTTTGAGCCCAAATTTTAGAGATTTAAGTTCAGTGTTGAGCTTTGAGTTTTTTTATTTGGTCTAGTTATGCCTGACAGTGTGCTGACTGTACTGTAGATGTAGCTACCATAATGGCTGCGGATACAGTTTCTGAGGACCAGAAAAAACGAACATTGGATGCATTATAGAGGAGGTTCGCTGCAGCCAAAGCTGAGGTGCTTTAGCAACACAAGAAACCTAAAACGAGACCCAATGAGGAAGACACGAAACAACGGCAGTCAGAGGCACTACATGCTACTTCCTCCTCTTCCAAGAAAGGTTTCTGCTCTTATTGCTGTTAGACTACTGCAATTTGTTATTACCACTGCTTTTCAATTTGCTAATTGAGTTGACTCTTTGTGTTTATAGGAAATAGCGTATTTTTCTCTGGTTTTGCTTCATCCCAAGGTAGGGCTTTCAATTTTTGACTTTTTAGTTTCAATTTGGTTTGTAAATAATTATGCTTCCGATTATGAATTAGATATGGAAGATACTGGTTTGACATATTCACAGCTCCCTCAATCTGTGCACGAGAATTTGTTAACAACTGATTCCAAGGTGTTAGATTGCTGCTAATCTCAGCTGTATTTGCTTTCTGATGGGTCCTTTTTGCTAATAAGTTTACTTGTGCAGTTCGAGGGAAAAAGAGGAAGTGTGGTGGACAAGATTTTGAATGACCTTTTGTGGAGCGGTGATGTTGCTCAGAAGTACATGCAGGGAAACCGAAGCTTGAAAATCGATAATTGGATTCTTCTTGACAATTATGTGCAACCATGTAGAAAGTCAACTGGTTCGTCTATTAAGGCTCTGCAAATCCATTCTAAGCGCTCCAAGAAGCACATGTCCTTGAAGCAACTTAAGAAGTCTGGGTCATTTGATTTGCCTCAAGAACTCCAAAAGTGAGTTTTGCTTCATTGTTTTGGAAATTAACTCACCTTCCTATGTTTCAATTATATATTGGCTTAAAACTTTTTATACTTGTGTTGTGCTAATATCTGATAAATCAAGGTCTTTTATGGAAGTTGATAAAAGAAAAACAAAAAATTTAGATGGAAACTGATGGCTTAACGTTCCTCTGTTTGGATCTGAATTATTGTGCTTATGTAAAATGAACAATGGGATGGTTTGAAGGGACATTGCAACCTGATTGTTTCTGTTCTGCTAATTACTTTGGCTACTCCTTTTTTTGTATTTGAGCATTTTCATAGTGACCTGATAGTAAAAAATGTGATTGCCTGACTGGTGGTTTGTCTTAATTATTCTCTCTCTAAATGCTGGTCCAATTTTTTTATTATTATTATTGTTGTACTTATTACCTTGCTGCTTTCCATCATTGTGATTCTTGAGTTAGTTACTTTACACGGTGGATATATACACAAGATAATTGAACAATAACCCATTATTTCATTGAAGAAATCTTGGCCATCATATATTCATTCTCAAACTATAACCCAGGTTTTAGATCAAAAAATTACTTGCAAGGATGGACAAGATGTGGTAATTGAAGATCAGAGAGATGTGTGTCATGATTGATGGAATGACCTAACAAGCATACCTTTTTTCCCCCTGAAAGGCAGAAAACCTATATTCATTTTTTTTAATTTAAGCTCCATTCATATTCTAATTTCTCTTTGAATGCTCTAACTTGTGTTGTTTTAATATTTATAGATTTGATATTTTCAAGCCAATGCATGAGATGTGGAAAGGCTAAATGACACAGCTTCTCAAAAATACAGGGTGGGTTGGTCATTCTTGTCAATTGTTGCCGATGTTGTTATCTTGCAACTTATTTATTCTTGAAGTCTGGAAATATGACCTTACTTTGACATTGGCAGGAGAAATCAATTGGCCCAGTGTTTTCTCAGAGCAGATCTACATGGTGCTATTATCACAGGTGATGGTTTAAAGTATTACTTGGAGTGAGGATTGCTTTATTAAAATTTTGATAGAGCTGTTAACTATAATACTTTTCCTAAAACAGTCTGAAATTCTCTCGTATATCTGTTTATTTATTCTTTCAAAGTTTTAAGATATCACCAATCTATTTTTTTTTTGGCAGTTGTTGAATGTAAGATATCATCTCTCACTGGGATCTATGGTATTATGATTCGTGAAACAGCAGAAACATTTGGGATAATTATGCGAGATGATAAATTTCGAGGTTCTTATTCATCTATTTCATATCATTTTAGTTTATACAGTATGTTTCTTTTGCATATTGGTTGTGTTCATTTTTGAGTGAGTTGCTTTCCTCAGCATAGTTTCAGCCCTACTTATATATTGGGGTATGCGTTAATATGTGTGTTTGTTTCAATATTTGTTATACAAAATAGCATCATAGAGTTTTATATGAACCTTAAATGAGCTTTTATATCATTTAAGGGTCTGCATAGAAGAAGATGAGTTCATTAGAGTTATCAAATTTGTGATAGTGTTTAGTTGTGGGAAGATTTTCTGTTTCCAAATTTTCAGTTTTCTTCTCTATTTCTTTACTTCTATCATTTAGAGAATCTATTCATTTGTTTTTTTCTGTTTAATTGAAAGGATGCTTGTATGGTTTCTGATTAAGATAATAAACATTATGTTCCATAATGTTTATGAGCCAAATAAGATAAATTTGGGAAAATTGGAACACATAAAAAGTGTTTTCCAAAACTTATGTAGAGAAATGCATTTGCATTCTCTTTTGCGCAATTTTTTATGCACTCTTCAATTAGAATGTGATGCATTCAAAGAGAAGTTAATATTGTTAAATATGTTAAAATTAGAAAGGATATATGTCACACTTTCATTGGGAGTGCATGAGAAAGTGCACAAAAGAAAGTGCATATAGCATTTCCCACTTATGTAGATTTTCAATATTGGGAATTGATTATCTACTTCCTAATTTAAAAAATTAATTTGAACAATCAATTGATTTTTTTCTATATCTATTCTTCAAATTTTTCAAAAAATAATGAGATTGTTTACTGTAATTAAATATATTGAACGTATTTTTGTTTAGTTTCTAACTCAGTCTTCACTTTTAAGTTCTCATCTCATTGTGTAATTTTT
>CAODLS013366020.1:0-10184 GCA_948243855.1 Flueggea neowawraea | reverse complement strand
TGCAGACATTTTCAACATCACACATTGTCTGTAAACTATTCTTGCCTTTATTCAATTCTTTGACTTTTGATGGTTGATTTAACTGTTCAGGTTGGAAAATGAGCATTTGAACAATGTAGGAAAATATCGTGCATTCAAGTCAGTACCACTACCTTTCAACTATGACGAGGACGATGATGAAGACGATTAGACTTGCGACAATTTTTGACAAACCAGGAGAAAATAAAGATGGCAACTGAAAAAACAAGAGAAAAATAAAAGAAAGCTGTTCAACTAATCCAGAGGCGCAGACATAGTTGTCAGCATTGATTTGCTTTTGCAAATGTATTGGTCTGTAAATGAGACTGAATTGTTCAATTCTTTAATCAAGGTAAATACACACAGTTGCCAAATACACGCCTTACTAATCAAAGATTCATGAACATTAACAACTATAATCACATCAAACTCGGTTATTATTGACCTTCATTTCAAGTATTACCGTACCTGATGGGTCGCATGAGATAATACTTTTTCCTGAAACAGACTATTCAGGCACCCGAGAATGGATAGAGTCAAACACATGGCACTTGTTAAACTAAAAGTACTCGAACAGGAGCTTCAATTGATAGACAAATTGAAAACGTAAGTCAGGAAGAGGATCGTCATCCTCTGTATTTTACACGTCTCAAATGGGCCCGGATAGGCATGCCATCCGGGAACTTGTACTTCCACAATTATGCAAACTTGTAGGAAACACTAGAGGGCAGAGCAATTGCGCAACTAATACAAACGGAACACAATATCTGTGTGCAAACCTAGAGAGTCACATGCTCCGACCCTCATGGTCCAGGTAGCTCAAGACATGATTAAAATGTTTAAAACACCATAACAAGAAAGAAAAGAGCTCTCAGATATAAGTTCATATTAATTTCAGTGCATGGCTCTAAGAATTACAGTCTAATTCTAGTGAAAGAAATGCACCAAATAGTTACCAAGCAACAAAATACCAACACAAGCAGACAGATAATATCAGGAATCAGAACCAACATGCAAGAAAGATATCAAGCAGAAAGAACTTGATTTAATGAAGATTATCTACTTCCTTTGCTTGGGCAGGAAATGGTTAATCTATATAGCCACAAATCTCAGAGCACAAGAATAGTGATGTCACGGCAAAGAAAGAAAAAAAAAGGTGATGAATATTGATGATAGGTAAACAGCATAAACTGCAAGGAAAATGCCTATCTCCTCCATGGATTAAAGGATCGAGAGATTAGATTAAGCGAAAGCAAACCCATACTCTGACAAAAATTCTACTGTTTCACATTCTTGTTAACGTACAACAGTAGTGAAACAAGACGACAATCAATGAATATTACAAAATAATATCCATTTGATCAATTTGAAATCCTACACAAAGCAGACTACTCTACCACTAAACCTCGACAACAGAAGGTCCTTAAACTGATGTATACTCAGGCATCATTGGTTAGACTTTTAACAAATTCAAGCCTGACAACAAAACTGAGGAAAAAAATTTCTAATCTTCAGAATTCTCACAAACAGAGAATGGTAACATGAATACAAAACGAGAACCTTGTGTGGAAAGAGATCAAAAACCCTAGAAAGATAAAGGCGAAATGCAATCGGCCAAATTTTAACAAAATACCAAACAGGATCAAAGCCAACAGTATCATAAAGTCACAAGCAAACGTGGCACAACTACCACGCAAATCCAGATGATGTGCGATTAGCGATACCCTTTAAACAACAAATCACCAAATCTGATTACGAAATGTCGTCGCAGACAATCATTCTCATAACAAGGGTGCTTGCTACCAGATCACACAAACTCGGCTGCTAATAGTTTTTTGGACATTACTGGTATGATACAGCCCCATTGATATCACCATAACAGGCAAGCGAAAAAATAATGAGCACAAAAAGCTATAGCCAAATCACATGACAACAAGTAATCTAGGTCAAATTAAATAGAAACAATCAATAATGCACACTTATTCCCAGAAAAACAGAGTATCAGAATCTTGAATCTATTCAATTATCAAGATCTCATTGTTCCTTCCAACAATATTCGGAAACCAAAATCTCAATTTTCGCAGGTGGCTCTACTTCCACCAGCAACTTCTCCGTAAATTTGCAGCAAAATATTAAACTATAATAATTAAAGAAAATGAAAGAGTCAGCTAAAAAATGAAACCTAATTTACCCTCTCGGCAATGGCCTGCTCTTCACTATCACTGTTTTTGTCATTAATATTTGAATCATCCTTCTTATTATCTTCTGATCCTTCTAGAAGCTTCTCCTTCTCCATCTCCTTGGCCACCTCCTCCTCTGCAGCCTTCTCCGCCTTCAAAATCGGCTCGTAATAATCGGCGTGAGCTTCCATACACTCCTTCAACTTAAAAGTAACTTCGTGACACCTCTCCACTATGTCCTCCCCTTTCTCTTCCCCTGCCATTACGCAATTCTCCCAGTTAACGAACGCTTCCTTGCATCCGCCTCCTTTCATGAACGCGCAAAACCCGCACTCTCCTTCCTGTTCCTCTTCTGCGTTTTCCTCGCTCTCTTCCTTCGATTTGTCGGAATCGTCTAGGGTTTTCGACTCTGCTACGGGTTCCTGATTGGGAGAGGACATGTTTGGGAATGATTTGGCAGTGCGATGCGATTCCGATTCCGGCTTGGGAGAGGTGGTGGGGTTTTCGGTTGGAGTTGTTGACGACGATGATGAGAAGATGCCTCCCATGGCTGTTCAGACTTTTAATACCGCGCAAAAACCCTTCCTTCGTTCATTCACATTGTAATTTTTTTTTGTTTTAACTTCGTATTATTTTATGCTTTTGCAGTTTTGCTTGGAGGAGGAGTCAGCAATTTGATGAAAACAAAAAAAAAAACCATCACAATTTAATAAAAAACACATAAAAAAATCTAATTATATTTGACGCTTTAAGTTTATTTTTTTAAAGTGTTTTTTTTAGTAAACCGGGACCCCTAGAACAAAAAATATATTCTACCCTAATACCAACCCACCCGTAAGCTTAATAAAACCATGACCTTTTCTATTCTAACTCATCATAAAGGCCTCCATTACCACCAAGACAAGCTTTTAGCTTTTTAAGTTTGAAAAATTGTTAGCCTAAAAATAAAAGTTTGAGAAATTGTTGTTATAAGGGTGATATATATTTTTTTAATTCATTGTTATTTAAGAAAAAAATAATTTAAAAGCCTGAGAAAGACACCGACGTAGTATTTTTATTTTATTCAATTTTATAATTAATAAAAATAAATTTAAAACTCAATTAATTTTAAATTACATAAAGCAAATAATACATATATTTACAAAAATTAATTTTTAAAATATGAGAATTATAAAACGATTATGATTTATAGTTTTCGTATTTCACATTTGTCCAATATACATATTAAATATATTCTAATTTTGTTTAAATAAACTTTTGCTATGTCAATTAAACTGATCTTGTGTTAGATTAAAGAACAATTTTTATATCGTGTATTTAATTTTTTTGTTGCATATTGTATCCGTAAAAATTAACTTATATGAGTCAAAATTTAATGTAATGATGATAATAACAATTGACAATTGTTTGTAATTTTATCTTCAATTATGAATTATTTTATTTTAACCACCTAAAAAAATTATTTATTTTATTTAAAATATTTAAAACTATAAATTTTTTAAAAAATTAAATATAAAATTAAAAGTATTTATGTCTCTCGTGAAATTTCTTCATTAATATTTAAAATAATTTTTAATAATACATTATTAAATACAATTAACTCAATTTAATAGTAAATAAATTTAAACATAATAAAAGCACATTTGATATGTTCAATAAATATTAATTAAATTAATTATCTAACAATATATTTATTTAAAATATTATAAATTACCAAAAAATTTAAAAAAATAATAAAAAAAATCTTAGATCCAGGTTCATATGATGATTGTACCTTTTTCATTTATAATTATTATTAAGTTGCAATTCGATCAATTTAAAATTATACAAACTGCCTTGACTTTTGAAGAAAACAAACAGAATTGGGAGAAATAGAGGACGACATGTCGTATTAAAGAGACGATTGTCATGCATTATTGGAACGGTGCGAAATCAAATGTAAGCATTTTCAGCTGCTTGTTTAATAAAATGATCTTATATAAGTTAAATCAAATTGAGTTCTTTGAATCAACCTTGCATACTTACTAAACTAGCAATTTACTAATTAAATTAACAAATTTGTTAATAAGTTTAATAATCAATTCATCAATGTAAATACTCTTCAAATAAGTAACTTTTATGAATATATAATCTATAAAAGAACAGGATCTGAAACAATTTGAATCCTAGTATTATTGAGAGAATCAGTTTTTGATTTGCTCTTTATATCCATTGAAATACACTTCAAAGTTATGAAAATTCAAAGCTTTCCATGGCTTTGAAACAGTTTATAGCATCATCATAATTAGATTGATACCAATATATCAAGTAACGTTGACTTATAACCAAACAAGACATTCAAGAATAGCTGTTGTTGTGTTGGCTACTGGGTCAAGATTGACACCAATATAAGATCCTTGAATAGGCATGGCAGTGAATTTCTGCTGATGCTTAATCATCTTTGTCGCTGTCAGTTTCATAGTAGTTGAAAGGCAGAGGAACTGATTTGAATGCCCGGTACCGGCCGACATTGTTCAAGTGTTCGTTCTCCAACCTGAATGAATATGATGAATTCTCAATGCATCACTATGAAAAAATGACGAAGTCTACCACTTTAGATTATGGTCTTAAGCGATTGTAACATGTCAAAGATGATAACTAGATATTTCTGTTATATATTTAATGAAAATAATAGATAGGATCCTATTATAATGCTGGAGAAAGTGACTGATAATCATTAATCTGATTGCAAAATCAATGTCTCAATAGAAGATCCTAAACAAATGGGTTGGTGCCTGAATTCTGAATTACTTTTTTATGTAAAGCCAAAATCTGACAATGCAAATGGATGAATGAGTAAACAGATGCATATACCTACGCTAATTTACAGGGAAAGAAAGGCACCTGAAGAAGCTCCAAATTCCGCGGCGGATGATCTCAAGGCAAGTGATTACGGTAGAAGATGCCATTTTCTGAAGACTCCGTAGATTAAATTCTAGCACCAGTTGCAGCCAGGCGAGTCTCAGGACAACATTCAGGACCTACACGAAGCAAATCCATTGACATTTGAACAGTGATCACAATAGATCAAAGTTGTTTTTATTGGAAATATGACTTGAACACTGGCAAAATCAATTGCAAATTTGGCCTCCTATCAAGAAAGAAAGTGGACCATGTGGTGTTGGTTAGTGGTGTTAGTGATGATTAATGCTCCTATTCTCGTGTCTTTTAGGTACCAAGTTTGTGTATAAATATGTGCTTAATCAATCAATGAAATGAGTATGTTCCTCCATTCTTTTTCTTCTCCTCTACAAAATTACTAACACTAGTATCAGAGTCCTCTTCTTAAGGGTCTGTGAGTACTGAAGAAAGGCTTTAACCATGAAGAAGAAAAGGAAAAAAAAATGAGAGTTGTAGGGATTGAGAAAAACAAGTGTTCTATTTTCTCCTCTTTTCTATAAAGAAAATGTTCTTCATTTTATCCTATTTTCTATAAAGAGAGTGATGTGTGAGAAAATATTTTATCAGTGTGAGAAAAACACTTTACTATGAGTCAAATACACAATAAGGGTGAGTATAGCACCATGAGTATAAAATCCTGCAAGTTCATAAATTGTAGAGTGAAAACACCTTCATGTCTTTAAGCTGAATGCTTGTGAAGAGACTTAAACAAGTCTTTAAACTGTCAATTTTAAAGACATACGTGTCTATAAACTAGAGATCTACAAGTCTATAAACTGTTAATTCTAAAGACCTTCATCTCTATAAATTAAAAACCTAAAAAACTATAAACTATCAATTCAAAAGACTTACATATCTATAAACTGAAAAATTTGAAGACCCAGTGTCTACAAACTGAAAAATCCTAAGTCTTTAAATTGAAAATTTTGAAAGAACTACGTGCCTACAAATTGAGGACTGTCAAGTCTTTAAACTGAAATTTTATGAAGACTCTATAAACTAAAGACACTTTGGTGTAATGCAGAAGTGAAGACCAAGTGGATAACATTTTTCACAAAGGTTTTACATAAGCTTTGATCTGTCACTAAAGAAATTTGAAACTTTTCATTATCTAAGTCAAGGAGGAGTATTCAAAATATGACTTGAATACTGCAAAGTCAAAATCAGTTGCAAATGTGGCCTCTTATTAAGGAAGAAAGTGAACCATGTTTTCTAGTTAGTGGTGGTGGTTAGTGGTGTTAGTGATGATTAGTGCTCCTATTTTCATGTCTTTTAGTTACCAAATTTATGTATAAATATGTGTTTGATCAATCAATGAAATGAGCGTGTTCCTCCATTCTTTTTCTTCTCCTCTACAAAAATTACTAACAGTTTTAGTCTTCAGTGTTTACCATAGCTGCGAAGTAGACACTTTTGTGTGAAACCAGAAGCTTGTCTCTCAAGTAAGGGTTCTTTGATTTCCTCCGCAAAAGCCCCCAGTCAACCACAATATCCCAATACGTAGTCATCATTGTTGCCAAGGCTGAGCTGACTAGCGCCAGCGCCATCCATTTTTTTCCTCTCTTTAACTCGAATGCAGTTCTAAAAAGAACTGCAATAATTGTCAAGAAGTATTTTAAACCATTGTATCCATGCATTGGATCTCTGTCTTCACACAATCTGCGCACACACTACAAAACAAATCCACTAGTGAAAAACAGAAAATATTTGTTTGATATTATTTACAGGGTCTTGTAGTGGATTTAGATAGCAATAGGAGGTCAAAAATTATATGATGCTCGTTCCTGTTTAATCTCATAAATTTCCAGAGGGTTCTTGGATATGTGGTACCTGCAGAAACCGGAGCCAGAATGGTATAACAGCAACAATGAAATAGAAAACAGTGTAGATGCCGTGGCTGTGGCATTTGTTTTGCCTCATGGAATATTCACCCAAACCATAGTAGCATATGTACAATTCAACGCATCTTATGGCCTGGATCTGAGATCAAACAGCAGTGCAAGTTAAAATGCATAACTTTTAGTGTTCTCAACTACTACATGTATGGTTAAGATGCAAACCTGGCTAGCTAGGTGGTCTGCCAAGAAAAAATCTGGAAGTCTAACCTGCAAAAGTAGGCTGTCAAAAAAAGCTAGCAAACTGTTATGAACCATCTAGTTGTTGAACTTAATACCTTGTACAGTGGTGCACATAAACAACGAAACACAGTACGAGCAAAAAAGAAACGGCTTGAACGATATATGATGTTAAATGGACAGAAAAGTATGACAAGAACCACCTGGATACAGAATTACATGTGGCTAAGTTAGTAAGGTCAGCCGTCAAATATGTTGCACTTGTCAAGCAAAAACCACAAGGTTACATTGTATTACAAAACGATGGCCATTTCAAAGTGAGTCATATGAACTGTATTTGACAGCATAACAAAAGACTCAATGAAATCTTACAGTGATCAAGCCTAAAGGAACCAGTTCAGTAACTGTCTTGTAATTTAGACGTCTTGCACCCAAATCCAAGTACAAGTTTACCAAGAAACTCGACAATGTTAGTACCAAAAGGCCATTACTTAGAAGGAAAACTTCCCGATGGCCCAGCTCAGTTCCCTGCTTGAAACCAAATATAAATGGATAATTG
This sequence comes from Flueggea neowawraea, assembly GCA_948243855.1. Classification (NCBI taxonomy): domain Eukaryota; kingdom Viridiplantae; phylum Streptophyta; class Magnoliopsida; order Malpighiales; family Phyllanthaceae; genus Flueggea; species Flueggea neowawraea. Next base: position 2,412 of record CAODLS013366020.1, on the reverse strand, counting down.
ACACGATAAAGCCTCCAAAAGTATATATTTGCTGTGTACATGAGCATATGCAGAACAATGTATCCAAACAAACTGCAATAGAAGGAAAATGAATCTTAGGAAAAAACAAGTGGGTTAATTTGGAAGCTCTCTTCTTAATATATTAGTCACAGAAGTTTCAGGGAGGTTCAGTTTTGCATCTTGCCTATAAAGAGGGAAAATGTTGACCATGTATGAGGCACCTTCTGGCCTCACCAGTAGGTTTCTGGATTGTATCCTCAAAACAACTGCTACCACCAATGCGATGGTGCAACCGGAGAAAAAGCCTGGAACCAAAAGACATATAGGCAATGGTGGTCATGTTGAACTAATATCTATTTATTATCGCATTCCACCTACAAATTCATTGCCAACTTGATGCTTCAAGTTTGAAGCAGCACCCATCAGTTAGCAATAATACTCACCTGAAAAGAATGTTACGCTGTGTTTCTCCCTTTTTGCTTTTGGTCTCAACGATTTCATAGCTTCCCTACGATTTGAGTTCGAGAAATGCTTGATGAAGGTAACTTCCACCTTTCCAATAAGATTGGTAACCTACATGGAAAAGAAACTGCCAATTTACCAACCAATGTACAAATTATATGCAGCAAAAGGGGAAAAATATATATATATTTACTATCTAAGAAAATTTCTATGCGAGCAGGCAACATTCTTTTGATCAGAAATTATTACCCGTTAAGAGGCATCAATTTAATGCATCTTCACATAATATAAAACCAGAAGCACAGATAAATCAATCTTCACTATGATCCAAGATATTCACTTTACACAATAAGAGCCATAGGAGATATAGGTGATGCCGCTAAAGTAATAATTCAATTTCATGGACATGCCACATGATGGTGAGGCTAGAACCAAATGGTGAATTAAGGCTACATTGTTGAAATTCCTGGAACATGAGGAATAGTTCATTCTAATTACTCCTTTTGTAATAAAAATTACTGGAATCTTGAGTACAATATGCCTAAATTTCTAGCACAACATACCTCATCTGGGTTGCCAATGCAGGAGTTATCCACTACTCTCATGTATGATCTGGATACTCCCCTAGATGAGAACTGCATTACCGAAGAATTAGTGGTTATGAACAGAATCTTTTCACTAGAGAACAGTGCCCCCCACCCCAGAGAACATGTGTATATATAACTGCGAGTATGAGGCAGATAGTTTTAACATCTGACCTTATCATACTTCTTCATAATCTTGGAAAAAGCTGCAAGGTTCATATAACTGGTTCACCCAATTGCGAAACAATAATCAGAATTATATTTCAACAAGATCACAAGCAAGAACAGCACCAAGTGCATCCTAAGTGGACCATGTAATTTCTGTTACCTGTAATGTTTTAGAAGACAAAGCTTTTGGTAAAATTCAACGAACACATCTCGCAATCGTCGTTCAACTTTTCTTAGTTCATCTTTCTTGAAACTAAGCTCCTCATCTTTCGAATCCTTAAGGACACCTTTGATGGTGGACAATGGAGATTCAAGCGTGTTGTTTATCCTAACACGCTCAAGGATTTTCAGGCAATCTTCTTCATTATAATTAATATTGTCTTCCCTGTGGCATGTGGTACCACATTTTGTGTGCTGAAGTTCTTCATCAAGTTCTGAACTGCTACTGGAATTTTCACAGTCATAATTAATACCCTTATCCATGCTGATTTTTGATTCCTCAAGCCCACTGCCTGGATTTGAAAAGTAAAATATAAGATTTCATAATTGAGGAAGAGTAGTATCTTTGTTATGATGTGATCAGAACGGATAACCACTCCGTCTGTGTGCCAGTTCCTCTGGCGGATGGCTAATCATCTCAACTCAAACATCCATGTCTTCCCATGGATGGCTACTAGTACTTTTTAAAATTGTAAATTCATACAGTAAAATTTATGACTTGAAAACAAGCAAGGCATCTGCTGCCATTTTGCTACATGTAAATATTGCAGTTCTTTAACCTGTTACTAAAGTCTATATTCTAATCCGTTCATCTGAATTCCATTTTTCCACAATTTTAATTGACTACGCCACATGCTAAAAGAAATAGAATAAGTTGTCAACTTTGAGTCCTAACTTACCCGAGTGAGACCTCCTCGAAGCATTTGCAGTAACAGCTTTCTTTCTAGAGTTTGCATTTTTGCTACTAGAATCAGGTTTTTGCACTTTTATCCTCAAGGCAACCAATGCATTCATTTGCTTGTTAAGCACAGATACTTCCTCCATCATTTCTTTCACCTTATCTTTGAAAAATGTATTAACCTTGTTGAGCTCTTCATCAAGTTTTCTGAAGAACGCAACCTCAATTTCCCCACCTTCTTCAGATTGCCTCAAGAAATTGGTCCTGTAAATTTTTCTAGACCCATTGTGCTGCAATGTA
>CAODLS013365498.1:0-21813 GCA_948243855.1 Flueggea neowawraea | reverse complement strand
ATCTCAGTTGCTTAACCTGCCTGGAGGCAATCCAATTATGACCTCTTCTGGATGGCCATCAAAGCGAGCTGCTGTTGAACCTTTGGCTTCTTCAGGAACCCCTCAACCCCAATATGTGCTGCCCCAAGTTGAACAATTGGGCCCACCTCAGACCAACATTACCCAAAATTCTGTTTCTTTGCCTCCATTTCCTGGCAGAGAACGTGCAATAGAGCAAGAAGGTGGTTCTGATCCACAAAGCCATCTTCTCTTTGGTGTCAATATAGAGCCCTCATCTCTTCTGCTTCAGAATGGAATGTCATGCCTCAGAGTTGGCAGTAACAGTGATTCCGCTACTATACCTTTCTCATCTCCTAATTACATGAGTAATGCGGGCACTGACTTTTCTGCTAATCCAGCAATGACGACTTCAAGTTTTATAGATGAATCAGGCTTCCTGCAGCCACCAGAAAATGTGGGTCAAGCGAACCCACCCACCAGAACCTTTGTTAAGGTAAGCTGCCCCTTGTTTCCACTTTGAATCAATTGATTATGCACATGTAGTTGAGCTGCTACATTCATAGTTTTCTTATGGATGCTGATTATAAAATTCATTTCAGATTCATAAATCGGGGTCCTTTGGTAGGTCGTTGGATATTACCAAATTCAGCAGTTACAATGAGCTGCGAAGCGAGCTTGCTCGAATGTTTGGCCTAGAAGGCCAGTTGGAGGACCCTCTGAGATCAGGCTGGCAGCTTGTATTTGTTGACAGGGAGAATGATGTTCTTCTCCTGGGAGATGGCCCATGGCCGTAAGTTTCCAACAGTTTTTAGCGAATTCCCAAAATTTTTTCTTCATCATTGAACTTCTCAAAATTTGCTTACTTTACCTCGCTTGATCACCAATTTTATTTTCTTGCCATGAAATGTAATAAACACAAGCAACACTTGCAATGTATAAATGTTGCTCTCCATTGGTTATCAGCTCACTGCACTATTTTCTTGATTTGCCAGGGAATTTGTAAACAGTGTGTGGTGTATCAAAATACTCTCGCTGCAAGAAGTGCAAGAGATTGGCAAACTAGGAATAGAGCTTCTGAACTCGGTTCCAATTCAGAGGCTCCCGAATGCCAGTTGTGATGACTACGCAAACCGGCAAGACTCAAGAAATTTGAGCACCGGCATTACTTCTGTTGGGTCATTGGACTACTGAACAGTTTAACCAGTTAAGAAATTCCGTATCTCCTGTAATATTAGTACCATTTTCAAATCCTTCTGCAGATGGGAAGGGCTGTCTAATCCTTAGCCTAAAGATTATATATAACATGTTACTGTAATTAGAAGTTGATCTTTCTTGTTTTGTACGGTATTAAAACATACAATCCGTAATTACTAGGAGATTTGGTAGTTTGATAAGCTAGCTGTTTCTTTTTGTTATTATTTTTGTAGTAAAAATGAAACAGTAGTGTTTAATGAATATGATGTTTCTGTCATGAATCTTCCTAAACCATTTTTGTAGTTGTGATAGGGACTCTAACTGTTTAATGATCAATGCATCTTGCTGGTAGCTGGTTCATGCAATGAACCACTGCACAAGTGGCAGGTTTTTTGTTAGGTTTCATTTGAAAATATATATAAAATACCGACTTATGTTGGACCAGACATTCCAATACTATTAAATTCTTGCTATTATGTCCAGAAGTTGCTCCGTAAATCAAGTAGTCAAAATTTGGTTTCTGTTTGCTGTGGAAATTTGAGTATCTCGGAAATTCTTGATTTGAGTTCATTTGAAAATTTTTGTATGTGGTATTAAAAACAAGTATGGAAAACATTTTGTAGTTTTCATCTTTGGTAGATCAAGTAAAATTAAATTAAAAATTACGATTGTATAGTAAAAAAATAGAGGGCATATTTTTTTTGAAGCTGTAATATACAAGCGTATGCATCTTTTTTTGTTGTAATTATTTGGTATTATGATATTTTTGACATTTGACTGATTTAGACTTACTATGGATAGAGTTTATATGAACAATAAAAAATTTTCTATCGATTTTTACTGTTTCTTTACACTAAAAAATTGAATTTGAGATTTGTTTTTATAAAAAGATTCGAATCTACAATTTAACACATTTAAGTTCGAGACCTGGACCCATTTTTTAACAGAAATTTTGCCAAGATCTCTTCATATTAATGATGGACCAATTGCCACAATTTGGCAGAAACTTGCAAGAGAGATTTTAAATTTCCTTTTTTCTCTTTTGGAAGGCACAGCCCTATATAGGGGATGCCCCAATGTGCCCTAGCATGTTCTATGGCAATAATAAGGAATGCCCTAGAGTTTCATGTACCCTTATCAGAGAGACATCACATGGTTGTCGGTAACATTAAACACGTGTGGCAACTATCACTAGCCTAAATTTAACCATTTCTGGAGCATCGGTTTGTAAGGTAGCGAAGATGTTTTCTTTGAGTGAGCAGAGTGAAAAGCAAAGAAAAGTGGGTAGATAACTGCAAATATATTAGTTTGAGGTCTCTTTTCCACTTTGGGACACTCTGTAAAGGTTGGAGTTAAAGATCTGTCTTATAGTGCATGTTGTGGGACACTCAGTACAGGATGGACTTTGTTGAGGGATGGAATGGTGTTGGAAAAATTTAAAAAAAAAGAAAGAAAAGAAGATGAAGGAACACATTTACTCTCTTATATATTTTATTAATTAAATATATATTTTATTAATTAAGTATATATTTATATATAAATGTGATAACTAAAAAATATAAAAATAGGAGTATTATGTTCACTAACACCATTATTTAGAAAATATGGTAAATTATCTTACCACAATCAAGAGAAAATATGATTCATTTTCTTCCTTGATAGAATACAATATTTACAATTAAATTTTACTTTGTAATATTTAAGTCACATTTTCAATACTCCTCCTTGACTTAATACTGTAAAATTTCAAATTTCTTCCGTGAAAGATCATGACTTGTGCAAAGCTTTTGTGGAAAAGGTTAATCACTTGGTATTTTCTTCTGTAATACACCAAAACAGTTTCTTCAGTTTACAAACACATGTCTTTGAAATTGACAGTATAACAATTTGTAGGTCATTAGTTTATAGACATGTAGGTCTTTTAAATTTGCAGTTTAATGACTTGTGGGTCATCAGTTTATAGACATATAGGTCTTTTAAATTTACAATTTATCGACTTGTGGGTCATCAATTTATAGACATATAGGTCTTTTAAAATGACAGTTTAAAGACTTTCTTAGGTATTTTTTCAAACATTCAGTTTAAAGACATGAAGATTTTTTCAATCTGCAAATCTCGAAGTTGCAGGATTCTATACTCATGGTGCTACGCTCACCTTTGTTATATATTTAACTTATAACGTGTTTATACAAATGACTCTTTTTTTTCTTCTTCATAGTTAAAATCTTTTTTGATCACACACAGATCCTTTAAGAAGTGAGCTTTGATACCATATTGGAAACATTTTAACCAAAGAAAGAGAAAAAGAATGAACACATTTGCTCTCTCACATATTTCATTAACTAATTAATCACATATTTATACACAAATGTGATAACTAAAAAACACAAAAATAGGAGCATTATGCCCACTAATACTACTATTTAGAAAACATGGTAAATTATCTTGTCACAGTTTTGAGAAAATATGGTCAATTTTCTTCCTTAACATAAGACCACATTTGTAATTAAATTTGACTTTGTAGTATTTAAATCACATTTTCAATAAATGGTGTCAAAGAAGGCCACTATCACCAATAATGCCATCTCATTGAACTCGAATTTAAATTTTGGAGTATTCAAACTAAATCAAAGTTCCAGTCCCAACTGGCTTTCAGCTCAAAATTATATTTAGACTTGCTCGTTCAAAATTTATATATCCTATAATGCCAATCATTCAATGCCTCCGAAAGCTCTTCCACATTTCTGTGGTCATCTATGAATCTCTCCACTGTCCCCTCTCTCCTCTATCTCATTACGTGTTACACACTCTATACTCTGTCGACACTCAAAATGGTTTGACCGGTTTTCCAAATACCAAACTTCCAATCAACATTGCTTCAAAAATTTTAGAGATTTCGACTTCAACTGTTCAAATTTTCAGTGCTGGCGTAGGCCAGACATACAGACTTAATGTAACTTGTTCAAGATATGTGAAATTTATGAGCTTCAATGTCAGCCCATTTTGTGCGGAATCAAACTTCCAACTTCTCTCCCATTACAAAGATTCTGTTAGACGTGACAACAGTAACCTCAACTTCCCTGACACTTCTTATGGCCACTCCTGACGTTGCTAATTCCATACAAATCTTCTCATTTTAGCGAGTCGCTACAAAATTTTGATGATATATAATCTCAAAAATGATGAAACTGGACTTATGTACTTCAGAGTGAGAGTGATGGAGGGGTGACAAAATTTGGTACAGGATAATACGATTAAGAATATACAATTATTACATGATTGATACAAATTTTATTTTTATTGTGTTTATTTCATGCACATATAAAAAATATGGTACGATTATAACACGGGTAACACTAATAGTGAGCAATGCTTACTGCCCAATTTCCATCATCCTATGCAGAAAACATCACTGATGGCCCAAGTAGGTCTAAGAACCCAGAAACGTAGTCTTAGAGGACCACCTCTTAACATTTCTTGGCCTAAAACCAGAACAATTTCAATACTTTTTGTTGGGTTCAAACAATGTGAGGGTATTTTTGCAGTGGATATATCTGGTAGCGCGTTTGAACCATGGATAACAATAGCCTGAACTATCAATTGGCTAGTAGTTCAATATGCTAAATTCAACTCCAACTCTAATAAGTGGAGAAATCGATTCTCGGAGAAATAAACGGACTTATCAACATAGTTATCACTGGCGCGCCACCGGCACAAGGCGCACCAGGCACTAGGACTGGCGCCTAGGTAGATCTCATGCGGGCGCTGTCAATGAGGCGTGTGCCCCATCGGCTGGCGATTTAGGAGCCTAGACTAGACGACATTGCTTATCAAAAAAATAAAAGGCGGCCTGATCTTGCTGTATGCAAACTTTTAAACAATCCCAACCCTGGTATTCAATAACTGCTTCATGATATTACATGCTTGCAGAGATATTCTTGTGGTACATTATGATTACAAAACTCGACTCAAATTATATCCTTACCCTAAAGAGAGAGAGAGAGAGAGAGAGAGATGCAAATCCAATGAGGTCACTTGACTAAATACAAGAATCAATCAACAAACAAGACAGGACTCCATGGATCAAATAAAACATATCCAAGATAAGAATAAAGAGATGCCTGTGAAGCTCAATGAGAGTTCTTTCTACAAATTCTTTGTTTTTTCAACTTCTACCAACCACAGCAGACGAAACTGGATGAAGGAATTTGGCCTGTTTGACGAATATATTCAGCTTTGGCCGCAGTTTGTTCTGCATCTTTGTTCTTTCTGACTTCAGCGGCAGCTCGTTTCTCATCTGATCTTTGTCTTGCCATAGCAATTTTCTTTACCATCTTTGCTTGAGCTTGTGCTCTCATTTGCTCCACTTGGGCCTGAAAAGAAGTATCACAGTTATAGTGCGGTAATGCAAATATTTGATATGGTGCAAATATGTTAGGAACCTCTATCACTCTACATTTACCTCTTGAATCTTCAAGTGAAATGGCTGATGCAGATAATGAATTCAAGGAAAACTACAAAATCAACTTACGCACTAAAAACTACATATACCTCTATTCTCCGCATCTCTGCTTCAAGTCTTGCTTTCTGCCGACTTTCCCATGCTTGGATTTTGATTTCCTCACGCTTGCATCTGAAAATTAAGAATTATATAATCAGATGAATACCGCATCAGACCCCTTTTTCAAACATCACTGGATATGTCTCAGAAGGTATTACAAGACTATGCATTTAACAACAATGATAATCTTAAAGCCAATTGTTAGTGGAAGTGCTCCACATGTTTGTGAAGATATTGCGGAGACACATGATGGAGAGTATTAGGACCTAGAGCTCAACCTTGCCATGTGTTTAGACTTTTCAGCTTCCTCCCATGCAGCTGCACGTTTTTCAAATTCTATTCGTTCAAGCTCCTCTGAATCAGTACGCTCCAATGGAGATGATTTCTTCTCCTGATCGTCTTTACTTGCCCAAGCTGCAATGTTCATCTTCCCAAGCTGCATACCAAGGGCTACAATTTCTCTCCTTGTCTTTTGTTTCAATTCTTGCTCAGTCAAATCTTTTTTCCCATTTTCAGCCGCATTATGTGTTTCAGCATCAGGAAAGTGCTCCAAAGGTGTGGATGCTGGTGCCCCTCTTCGAGGAGTAGATGGAATTGAAGATGTAGGGCTGCGAAGTGGGGTGGTTGCATCCACAGGTGTGGCAGTTCTTGATGGTTCTAGACTTGTGGCAGGGGTCATTTCTGTGCCCATGTCTCTCATGCAGACTGATCTTATGACCGGAACAACTGCATGGGCATATCAAGCAACCGCATAAGGGAACAAACACAACAAAGAAGAAGAAAGCTTGACAAAAGCCACTACAAAAATTCTTTTTCCTTTGAACCACACTCCCATGTATTTCACTAATTTGCCTGCTTTATAAGAAGCATTTGGACGGTGGATATATGGATGCAATGACATGTTTTTATGAAAACAAACGATTGAACAGATAAATTTCTAGGTTTGCCAAGCGGTTGGATATAACTAGTAAAAGAATCAACATGCAAGGATAGCAGCTGACTTCGACTGTAGTCACTTGAGATTGTCATGAAACACAAAGAATCAACCGAAATTCCAGTTTTGCTCAGAATTCATGGGTAGAATCAAACAAGGTAAGGATACAGAAGATTCAAACAACTGAACAGGGGAAGAAAAAGTGAAACATGCTAAGACTTTTTCAATTTTCTAATTCGTTTCCGCACTTTTGTTGGTCCAGAAAAACCAGAGGTTGCAACGAATATCGGAAGCCTATGATATGCAGTCCAATATCAGACTACTTGAAGGGGCCAAATTGGCATCAACATGCCTAGCCTTTGAGAGCATATATTATACAGACCTCTTTTCAGCATTGGCACCAGCATAAGAGATAGATATTTTCTACAGAAACAAAAACGAAATTTGACCTTCCATGATCACATGATGAACTAACATCACCTAGATGGAGAAAATTTTGTTTATCAACTGTCTAAGAGCAGATATCCATAATCTCACAACGAGGCATTCAGTTACGAAACCAATTTGAAGTGAACACATTTACCTGCTGTATCTTCCACTGAAGTTCTAGCACAATGTAGCTCTCTTTGATCAATTTCCTGCAGATCCTTGCTCTGAGTACATTGATCAATTAGCACGTTCCCACCATAAGCTTGACTAGGAACTGATTGAGTTTCAGCAGAAGTAAAAGAAAACTTATCAAACACCATTTGAGATGCAGGCTGAGTTAAATCCTGTCGCTCGATATCAGTCACCTTGCTAATCGACAGCTTAGGATCATAATTTGCTGACTCTGGAGCAACCCTAACCATATTTGTCAGAGCCATCCGATTAACTTGGTTGTGTGGGGGATTCTTCTTGGGATAATTCGGCTGATGACTTTGCCTATTCATTATCCACTTCTCTGCATTATTCCATTTAGATGGCATCATAGACCTTGAGAAGGATCTAGTAAATTGATTATGTGCTGATCTCTCCTTATGAAACTCGAAACTAGAAGAACTCGCATTGCTATCATAATCCAGGTTCTCATCTTCTGTTGTTCTCATTGGATGTATTGCACTTGAATTACTACTTTCACTCCTTGAGAATTGCTGCATTTTAGCACGAACTGCATTGCCATTTTCCTTTGGCAACAACTCCTTTGGCTGGACGGGCATATTACTGCCATGGCTGCAATCTTGTGCAGCCTCACTTGCTAAATTCAATGTCGCAACTTCTAAGCTGGGAGTAGCAACTGTACAGCATATTTGAATATGATACAGAAAATTAGGAAATAAATCAAGCGAACAAATTTAAAGCTACACAAAAGCTTGAAAAACAGGGAAAATTCATAAACATGTTAGATACAGACCTTCATCATCAAAATCTCCACTTTTGGAGGCCAATAAGCTATTTTTCACAAATTCAGTATCTCCAAGCTTCGAAGGAGAAGTTCTGGAAGAATTACTGTTTGATCCACCTTTCTTTCTACCATGATGAGGACCAATGAGCTTCATCCTCAACTTACTTGGAGATATTATACCAGTCTACAAACCACAACACAAAAATCAGACAGCCAACATCAGAAAAAAAAAAAAGTTTTCGACTTTGAAGAAAAATAAAGACAACACACCAAACCCAAAAGTGACTCAACTATATTTCACATTTCCAACTCAAGATCAAATGAACTCCTCTCAAAAAGCTCCAAACTTTTCAAAGCTGGACTCAAATTTTAGAATATCTATTCTTCTGGAATTTTTCTACTAATAACCATATAATCAATGACAGGTACTAGCGACGATTAATTGAGCTCATTACAAAAAACACATCCATGATCCATCTAATTAATAAACCAATAATCTCCTTAAAACAGAACTAACTAAGATTTTGAAAACCAATTCGTACCTTTGTTTTTGAAAAACAAAGAAGAAATGAGATTATATGACAATAGAAACCGAAACACAAACCTGTACTTGGTGTATCCGCTCGTACTCCATTAGATCCTCTCACTCTTTCTACTCTGTTTTCACTCTCTCTGTCTCTCACCACCTCAGGAAGCTACACTACCAACATGTCTATACAGAGGAGGACTGTTATGTATGAGAGAGAGAGAGAGAGAGAGAGAGAGTAACAGTGAGTGAGGTCTGTAAATGAATCAGCATTCCGTTTAAGGCTTTGACTTAAGTTGCTGTCTACACAGTGCAGAAAAAACGTGCATTTACTCTTGTCTGGTAAGCCACGTCACACTTTGGGCCCCACTTAATCGGTCAAATCAGAGCAGTTCGGTCCAACTCCAGCCGGGAAATTCCCCATATTTTTTAGTAAGAAAATAAAGAAAATTGGGAATGAAGACAAGAAAATGAATGATTAAGAAGAGAGGTGTGAACAGTGGCAATGGTGGCAAAATTGTTCTTTTATGAAAAGAAAAAGAAAAAGAAAAAGAAAATCTAATTATCTACCCAATCACACAAGTAAATTTTTACTAATTATGGGTTAGGGTTTGCAAATCTAATCAACTTTCAATTTATAGCTTTAATTATCACTACCACTCTAATTAATGACATTGGGTTTCATATCTTTGACTCAATTTTTGTGCCCCATTACTTGCCCTTTGACCAGAATTTCCTTAACATTATTCCTCCAATATTCTTGTTTGGTGAGTAATAATATATAGCATATTAAAATTATATAACATAAAAATATGTAGAATAAATTTGTTTGGTAATTAGATAACATTATATAACATGTTAATATATAGCGTGTTGTGATTTTTTTAGATATTTTAATATATAAAATGACATTATTATCTTATTTTTATTATTTTTTATTTTATTTAAGACAAAAAAAACTTACATCACTTTTTATTTTTATTATTTAAAAATATATAAATTTCTATATGTTATATGTTAAACACAAAAAATATTACTCTTTCAAATGAGTCCACATTCTTTTTATATTTATATATTCTTTTGTCATTTATATTTTCAGGTACAAACCTATGCTATTATACTTAATTGATGATGGGAAAAAGGTCTAAAGAGAGCATTTTGATAATTAATTTAATTGAAATACCGAAAAAGTTAAATTTATAAATTAAAATTGCATCTGAATATATATAATCCTACCTCACCATATGCATTTCAAATTAAATGACACGTGAGTAATGATTTTGGGAGCCTATTAACCCACGAACGCCATGATAATATTTAAAGATTAACAAAGCAACAACAAATGTCTTATTATATAGTAGTATTAATTGGAAAGGGAAAGAAAAGAAACCCAACTTGAAAAGGGGAAAAAAATAAAATAAATTCTCGTATGGGAAGCAACAATCACGGTCACAAAAATGGGACATTGGACCACATAAATGAATAGAAAAGTTGGGATAAAAATGTGACAATATTGTTGTACAAGATTAAGCCATATGGATTGGGCATGCCCTACGAAGTAATTGAAAGGATTTATAGAAACAGAAGGAAAGTACTTAATAGACATATCCAATTGAACCAATGATGCAGAGGGCACTTAGAGCATCTTTAATGTGCTTTTTATATTCACATTTTTTTATTATAAAGAGTTTTTTTTTTTAAATTTAAGTTTAATCCATTCTTTATATCACTCTTTATCTCTAAAAAATATAAAGAGTGTGATTTACTCTTCCTATCTAACTAGTTAAAATGACTATTTATTTTAGTTGTCATTAATATAAAATTTATATTTTTCATATATTTTATTTCTAATCTCTCATCTCATTTAATTATTATTCTCCCTTCCTCTAAGGAAAATTTATTATCTACAAGACAAAGAGTCAAACTAAAGAGTAGTATTGGAGGAGATTTGTATATTCAATCTATATAATTTATGGTGCTCTTCATCGTTGGAGATTCTCTTACCTAATTTACAACAACATTTACTCTTCTCTCTTAAGAGCATCCCAACATACTCATCTACTTCCTTTATTAAAATATAATATTTTATTTCATTATTTATCTCAAATTTTAAATCCAACTTTACTTTTACTACAATCTAATTCACTTTTTTAACATTTTACTAATAAAACAACTAAAATTTTTAATAAATCTATAATTTTTTTACTAAATTTAAAGAATTATTATTCACTATTTAATATTATTCATCTACTTTATTAAAAAAATATTAAATTTCTAATATTTTCTCTTTTTAATATATATATTTTTAAAAAAATTAATATACAAATAAAAATTAAATAATATATTTTTACTTCATAAAATAAAGACAATGTTAGTGACACTCTTAAACTTCCTTCAACATTTTTCTGTGTCTAGTAGTAGTTGTGACGTTGTGATTTGACTTCTCACCTCTTCTACTTCCAATTGATATTAGCTACTAATAAGGTATAAGTTCATTGATAATAGAAGTAACTTCAGCGAATACAAATCGTGTGTTTGAGTTCTAGTTCCTAATTTATTCTCGCCCGATTTTAATATTATTTAAATTATTTGTGTATGTCTTTTAAAGGGAAATATTTGATAAAAAAAAATTGTTTATAGGCACCGAAGACTAGCATGCTGGCTGGAATATCTCATGCGTTAATTACGGCATTCATAGCTTTTAGTAGAGTAGGCATGCCTGTAACGTGTTTTTATTTTATTCATTTCACTTAAAAATGGAGAATATTATTGGTAGGTGTTTAAGAGCTAAAATTTCATGCTATAATATTTTACCAAAAAAACATTTTATGTTATTAGTAAGCGTATTGCAATTTTAAACAGTGCATTAATCTGTTTAATTTTCTGTTATATAATTTAAAAGTACATAATTCTACAATCAACTAAATAGAAATGAACATGTATGTAAACGCGCATTATTTAAGCACAATCTAAAATTAAAAAACATAAAATGGACAATAGAGCAAGGGCGGTGCGGGATTGGCTGAAAAGGAATAAATATAATAAAGAGCTTGTTTAACACCTCTCATATTTAACATATTGTGTATTTAATATTTTATTAAAAAAATATTTTTTTTTTTATTTTTTATTATATAATTATTATTAATTATTATAAAAATTATATAAAATATAAAATATATTACCCCAAATAAACGAGTCTAAAATACTATTTTTTTAATGAGGAATAATGCTAATGTAATTAATATAATAGAAAAATAAAAGAAGTAATTAATAGAGTGAAGTTAAGATGTAGATGGGTGAGGTCATCGGTCAAAGATACTTGTAAGGCTACTCGTACTCCAGGATTCCTGAAGTCGTTTTGTGGGACGTCTGTTCAACGTTTTTATTATTATTTTATTAAAGTCCCTAGTTCCTAACCCATCACAACAAACCTTTACAATGTTATTTTATATAGGCTTACAACAAACCTAACTCACACTCACGAGGTGTATACAATTGTTTACAACAAATTGAAGCACTATGGTAGAGTTGGATTTTTGAGATTGAAGGTTAAATTTTGATCTCTAGTTTGAATTGATGTTTTTCTTGATGAAAATTGATATGAAATTTGGCTCTATAATTTCTGATGTTGTTCAATACGTTCTTGGTCTTCTCTTGATGTATTTATAGCCCTTTGAATCAATATGACCGTTAAAGAGAAGAATATAGCCGTTGGAGTCTGTTTAAAGTTGTCTGCTGATGTCTGTGACAAACTAACGTACGTGACAACCGTCTGACGTACGTTACCTGACTTTAGCTCCAGCACACGTACATTAACATTACTTGAGGTATGTTAATCATAGCAGATTCTCAGTTCACGTACATTAATAATAACTGGCGTATGTGACTTCTACGTTTGAATCATCCGGTAGCTTCTGTTTTCAATCCGAAGCATCTTTCGTACATGAAACTTCATCTCACGTACTTGAGATCAATATGACGTACGTTACGTTTTACTCTTGTGTACATCAATGAACACACAAGAACGTTAACTTCGTCTGACGTACGTGAAACGTGCTTCAGAGGGTTCCAGTGGCTTCTGTTTGAATTCAGACCCTATATCACGTACGTGAAGATATTCTGACGTATGTGAGCTACTTCTTTGACTTGATTTCGCAACTCCAAGCTTTCCAACGTGTTTCTTTTCAACTCAAATGAGTTGCTCTTCATCAAAACCTTTTGCTCATTATCAAAACACATAAGGAACTTATTGTTGATCACCTATGATCCAACAAAACCCTCCATAGAAATATAACAATGAATAATTTGTTTATGTTGGAGAACAGAACTTACCTGTATTTTAAGGTCCGACCAGCAAATCCAGATTCTCCCAGCGAAGCCTTCTACATCTTGGTGAATATGATAATGAAAACCAAGATTCTTAATGGTACGTTCAGCTCTCAGACCACTAACCCAGGTTTCTAAGATGATAACAACTCGGGGGCGATAAGTAGATATTATATTCCTGCAAATAGCAACAAAATCAACACTACCACAACCTCTTGCATTCCAACATAAATCATTAAAATAACAAAGGGAAGATAAACTTAGTCTTCAAGAGGATGAAGCCTCTTCATTACGGGTCAGATCCAAGTCACCATTATGATGTTCAATAGTTGGGATAATAATCTCCATTTAAGTTGGAGTAGAGTTTTCCGAGACATAGAGAATCGTCGGAGCACTAGCATTAGTAATGGCCTCATCAGGTGGTTCCGATGGAGGGGGGAGGTTTCCGGACGAGCAATTAAAAGTGGGAACAGTGGTGGGAGGATTCACTAGAGGAGGTAGCTAAATAAAAACCTCTAACTGAACAAAAATTAATTATGTGGATGGAGTAGAAGGCACAGGCTGAGCCGAGAAAGTGATTGGGTGGACTTGGGCTTCAGCTGAGCTGGCCTTCTGCATAGGAGCTGGACTACTGATTATATTCTTCTGAGATTTACGCTAAGAAAATTTTTGTCCCAACACAAGCTTCTTGCCCTTACCCTACGACTTAGCAACAATATTCACCTTATTTTCCATAAAAACTGAAGTCATAGGGCCATTAGATCCCGCTGTCTCCTGGTGTGAATTTGGATGATTTATCCGTTGATCTTCCTGGTTGGTGTTTTCAGGGATGTCAGCATTCAAGAGGGTAGTGAAACGCGAACCTGAAGACAAGTTCAAAGGACTAGTATAAGAGATTTTAGTTAAGCTTTTTGAGGCACTAGTATGCTTAGCACTAGGGCTCTTATCAAGTTTGCCAGCCACTGAAGTCTCATCCTTCTTACAACGAGGTCTCTGTTGCATTAGCATCCAATGGCCAAAATTCTACAGTAACTCAAGCCATGCGTTCTCCTCGGGTTGAACTATATGTGGTTGCTCAATTGTGGATTCTTGCTCAGCTGAGACAACTGATGAATCTAAAGGGCAATGCTCTTGCTTATGACCATACTTTCCATATGTAAAGCAAACTTGGCGCAAACCTTCATATTACACCATAAAGATCCTTCCACACAACTCAAATTTAGATTTAAGTGGTTTGTCTAAATCCACTTCTACGCTAATTCGATCAAATTTACCTCTTGCGATAGAAAACATAGTTTCATCTATGCGGAATGTCTTACCAATTGCATTGCCAGTAACAACAAGGAATCTCTTATTGAAACACGGAAGAGGTAAGTCGGGAATTCAAATTCAGACAGCCACACGCTTAGTGCTTTCATGCTCCCAATCAAATGCTGGAGTCCACTGCTACACCGTAACGTAGTAACCCGACACCAACCAGGGATCCCCAAGAAGCACCTTCTCATAGTCCAATTGATTAGAAAATCGCATCACATAAAAATCATTTCCTACATCTGTCGAGGTGATGGGGCCTTTAGGTTTCCATAAATTCATCAAGCGGTCAAGGATAATATGGAAACCCATAGTTCGGCCAAAGAGCTTAATCACCAAAGCATTTTTCAAGGCTGGCAAAGTTCAACATAATGCTCTCTAGTGAGCTTGATACTGGGACAAATATCATCTTCCTCAACCATTTTTTCGGTGGGCTTCAACAAATCACGAATGAGAATGTCGATTATTTGGGGCATCAATCACACCATCAATACGTAGCTATTAACACTACTTCAATAAAATTGCTTAATTCGCTCAATCCATTTCCAAATTGATTTGTGGATGGCTGCAAATAATGATTGAAAAAACCAGCTAATTGTAAGATAAATTTGGAAAATAATACTTGGTAAAAAAACAATTATCCACCAAAATCAAACTATGTATGTGAAGAAGGAATTTTTTCTTCAAAGATCATAAAGCCATAAGAAAAGAATGCATTCAACCTCAATTGAATCTGTAATACCCTGCTCATTTTTGACCTATTTTCTATAGCGTTTTGATCAATCCCGATTTGTTTCGATCAATTGTGACCCTTGAATTTAATTCCCAATGATGTTGAGGATGCCAATTTGTCAAAAATTTTGGCGTTTAGTTGATCTCGGTTCGATCTTGAATGATTGGAGTGTTGAGTTGTTGATTTATGGCGTGGAAAAAAGGGAGTTACTCGAGTAAGCAGTGTGTTACTCGAGTAAGAAGAACCCTGGATTACTCGAGTAAACAATATTGTTACTCGAGTAAGCAGACTCTTCAGATGAATTTATGGGAAAGTCTTACTCGAGTAAGCGAGGCAAAATTATGGAGTAGCGTCGTTTTGGGCAGGGGTTCTATATATACCCCTTACTCGACCCTCTCGGCTCTCTCACATCATCTTCACTTCTCTCACCTCCAAATCCGTCTCATTGCTCTTTCATTGTCTCTCCTTGGTTCACAAGTGTTCCTAGAGGTAAGATTTCACTTCTAGCATTCTCTTTTCTTTCATTTTGTGCATTTAGTTGGGTTGGTTATTTGAAGAACGTTTTTGAGTTTTTGGTTTGGGTTTCGGTTTGATCTTTGATCTGTGAAAAATGAGGTTAGATATTGTTATATCTTGATGGATTAAGGTTAAGAGAACATATATCAAGCTTGGGTTTGAAAGATTTGAAGGATTTGAGTTACTTTTGAGTGGGTTAGGGTTTTGGCTGAAATGTGTGGATTAAGGTTGGTCTGGGGTTTGTTTATTGTTTTTTGTTAAAATGGATGTTGGATAAATGTTTATGAGGTTGATTAGAGGCAATATAGGTCATTGAGAGTGATTTTTATTGGCTAAATCGGAGTTATACGAATTTGAAAAATTCTAGAAAGGGGGCTTACTCGAGTAAGCACTTGGCTTACTCGAGTAAGCCATTTCAGGCTATTACTCGAGTAAGTAAAGGGTTACTCAAGTAAGCCGTAGTTCTAAGGGACCAAAGATGTATTTTTTGTATTTTGGTGATTTCTAAGAGCTAGGGGGCTAATTTGGAGATTTTGACTACTTTGAGGACTAGTAGAATCTTTTGAGGTCTTATTGGTAAATTTTGATAAGTTGAGGGCTAAAGCATAATTTTACAGAGGTTATGGACCAAACTATAATTTTACGAGATATTTGATTTTCGAGGCGAGAGCATTGGATCTTCATTCGAATTGGGTTTCTCTGAGTTTATGTCAACATTTGCATTTCATACATTTTGGTACCGCTACAATACCAACATCATGTCTTTGATTCTGCTTTGATAATTGTTTAAGTTTTGTGTTTCGGTCAGCAAGGTTGACCAACCACCAGTGGAGCTTGACTAGGTCATTCAGCTTGGATTACTATGTGAGTGGAATGACATCTTCAAACACATAGGTTGTGTCTCTTAAACTTATATCGTTTTTGTTGTGTTAGCACCTTTGCATGTAATTTGAAATTACTAAAGGATCGGTAAATCCTAAAATTTGGCTTACATGGAAAACATGTTGGAGAATTTTCCCAGGATGCCTTGGTTGAGTTTGTAGGGCGAAAGCGATGGTGGTTCGACCAACCATGCCTACGTCCATTACCTAAGTCTCACTTAGGATTTCCACTATTGAAGATTGATTTTGGCTCAATCCAACAAAGTCTTATACCAAGGTTGATTGCGGCTCACACCTCTAAAGCCAACAAGGTTGATTGCGGCCCACTCCTCTAAAGCCTACAAGGTTGATTATGGCTCATCCCTCTAAAGCCAACAAGGTTGATTGCGGCTCACCCCTCTAAAGCCAACAAGGTTGATTATGGCTAAAACCTCTAAAGCCATTACAATGTTGTTTTCTATAAGTTCACAACAAACCTCTCTCATTCTCAAAGTGTTTATAAAAATATTTACAAAAATTGAAAGCTCTATGATAGAGTTTGGTTGTATGAAATTGATGCTATTGAATCTTGATCTCTAGCTTAATTTGGTGTTTTTGAGTGAGGGAATGATAAAAATGTTTGGGACATGAAAGTATATGATCATCCACGTTTTTCTGTCCTTTCTTGATGTATTTATAGCCTCTCCAAGTGATATGACCATTGGTAGAGATAAAATAGCCGTTGGAGTACGTTTCTACCCGTTGCAGCTGTCTGTGTCATCCTCGCGTACGTCATCTGCAAATTCTCCAGCTTACGTACATTTTATTTTCATCTCACTTACATTGATCATCTTTGAGCAAGGTTTGCATACGTGAACTTATATTTTATGTATGTTAAATAAAAAACACGTACATGAACTTTTCCTTAAACGTGCTTTAGAGGGTTCTAGTGGCTTCTGCTTGTCTTCAGACTCTCTCTCATGTACGTGACTATTTGTTGACGTACGTGGAGCACTTGAAGTGGCTTATTTCACAACTCCAAGCTTTCCAACGTGTTTCTCTTCAACTCAAGCGTTTTGCTTTTCATCAAAATATTTTGCTCATCATCAAAACACATAATGAACTTATTGTTGATCACTCTTGATCCAACAATCTCTCCCTTTTTGATGATGACAAAATTTTGAAGAATTAAAACGCTACATCAAGGACAACAATATTGATCAAAGATTTCATCCTTGTCATTTTGTTAGCATCATGAAAATGTGAATGAACAAATTTCTCTACTTGCAAATAGATATATGAACATATTCAACATTCTCTCTCTTTTTGTGATCATAAAAAAGATTAAGCAAAGTTAAGCATTTTCACTTCCCTTTTCAAAAACAATTTATGCACAGAAAATTTTTCAAAATTTCCTTTTCTCCCTCTTTGAAAACAATTTGTGCATTGTTTAAAATATTTTGCAAATATCATTTCCCCTATTAAAAAAGATTGGTGCATAATTTTTAAAACTTCTTTTCTCCCCCTATTTAAAACAAAACAATATCTATAAAAATAAGAGGAGTTGAAAGAGTTGAAAATATAATACCAATGTTGACATCTTCAATGATGTAGGATCTTTGCTCCAAGGTTGTTAATCCTTCTTGAACGGAGACCCGCTCTGATACCACTTGTTGGAGAATTTTTCCAAGGATGCCTTGGTTGAGTTTGTAGAATGAAAGAGAGTTGGAGTGAAGAGAGAAAACAACACTACAATTTATACTGGTTTGACCAACCATGCCTACGTCCATTACCTAAGTCTCACTTATGATATCCACTATTGAAGATTGATTATGGCTCAATCCAACAAAGCCTTACACTAAGGTTGATTGCGGCTCACACCTCTAAAACCAACAAGGTTGATTGCGGCTCACCCTCTAAAGCCTACAAGGTTGATTGCGGCTCACCCATCTAAAGGCAACAAGGTTGATTGTGGCTCGCCCCTCTAAAGCCAACAAAATTGATTGCGACTCACCCCTCTAAAGCAAACAAGGTTGACTACGACTCAAACCTCTAAAGCCATTACAATGTTGTTTTCTATAGGTTCACAACAAACCTCTCTCACTCTCAAAGTGTTTATAAAAATATTTACAAAAATTGAAAGCTCTATGTTAGAGTTTGGTTGTATGAAATTGATGCTTTTAAATCTTGAGCTCTAGCTTGATTTGGTGTTTTGGAGTGAGTGGAATGATGAAAATGTTTAGGACATGAAATCATATGATTATCCACGTTTTTCTGTCATTCCTTGATGTATTTATAGTCTCTCCAAGTGATATGACCGTTGGTGGAGATAAACTAGCTGTTGGAGTACGTTTTTGCCCATTGCAGCTGTCTGTGTCATTCTCACGTACGTCACTTTATCCTCTCGTACGTCATCTGCAAATTCTCCAGGTTACGTATATTTTCTTTTCATCTCACGTACGTTGATCATCTTTGAGCAAGTTTTGCGTATGTGAACTTATATCTTACGTACGTTAAATAAAACACACGTACGTGAACTTTTCCTTACGTACGTGAAACGAGCTTTAGAGGGTTCCAGTGACTTCTGCTTGTCTTTAGATCCTCTCTCACGTATGTGACTATTTGTTGACGTACGTGGAGCACTTGCAGTGGCTTGTTTCGTAACTCCAAGCTTTCCAACGTGTTTCTCTTCAACTCAAACGTTTTGCTCTTCATCAAAACATTTTGCTCATCATCAAAACACATAATGAACTTATTGTTGATCACCCTTGATCCAACAAAACTCACTTCTAAAATTTATTACGTGTTGTAATAAATGTTTTGGTTTGGAATTTTGATGGTTTCTGAAATAAATATTATGTTTTAATATTTATTATGGTTTCAGTAATAACCCTTTGTTTGAAATTTTAAGATATTCATTTTTTGGAAAAAGTTCTATTTGGATTTAATAATATTTTCTGAAACATGCATTTGTTTTTGGGATTAAATGTATTTTCGAAATAAATACTTTGTTCAGCGTTTTGAGACATTTTGCTAACAAACATTTCGGTTGAACGTTTGGGATATTTGGTGAACAATATATATGTTTGGCATGTTGCCTGTTTGAATATTTTAAATAAATATTTGCATACATTTTCGGTAAATACTTCAATATGGAACACCTATGTTATGGGGGTAAACATAACCTTTAGTATACCATTGTGATAGCTCAGTTATCAGGGTAGGTGGTAGCACTCAGTTACCAGAGTAGGTGGTGACCCGTGTGTCTAGCTAACACACGTGACTATGTGATTTAGTGGCGGAGGTCCATATATATTTCTAGTGGCGGAGGTCCGCATATGATCTAGTGGCAGATTCCACGTACGATCTAGATTTTTGATAATAGTCCCATGTCAGATCTTTTTGGTACGATATATGTTGGTTGGATATCAATTCAAGTGAGTCTGTGTTATTGCTCATTTTTTCGCAGATTATTGTTCTGTGAGCCTAGCAAGGCATATCTAACTGGAGCACAGGGACTGCAATGCTCGCGGATGTGTCGAGATTAATATATGCTCAGTTATAGCCTTCAGACCCTTAAAGTGGACAGAGAGAACTATTTAGAGCTCGTAAGGTTATCAGCTGTTAGCCCTTTTGAGTCGGGTACTATTTGAACTCTTAAAGTTGCTAAATTATTCTGATTTAAACAAGTCAACATAGTTCTAATATAGCACGGGTATATGATTAATGATCATCAACTCTGCGTATTATTTGGAATGATATATGCATTACATGATTTTGACTCTGGAAACAATTTAGTATCTTGGCTTTGAAAAGATTCGGTATTTCTCTCTGAAAATGTTTTGGTATTTCTCACTTGAAATGATTTGGAAATTTCTCTGATATTATGTGGGATTTATTCTCTGTAAATATTTTGAAAAAAATAAATATGAATTTTGAGGAAATATTTTGAAAGGAAGTATTCAACTATTTCATATTTTGAAAACTAAGTATTTATTTGAGTTAAGTATTTAACAAATCTGTCTGACTGTTGTCTTCTTTGACTGCGAATGATTTTGAAACGGATTTCAAAGCTATGATACTATATCTACTGTGTATACGTATATACACTTATATTTGCATGTAAAATTTTCTAAACGTTTCCAAACTGTCTTTATGAGGCACGTATGAGGCAATCTGGAGTGTTGTTTCCTCACTAGAGATTCTTACCTATTTCTTTTCTGTCTATTCTCTTTACTCCTATTTTTCAGGTGATTGTGGTTGATTGCAGACTGTTGACATTCAACATTTGGTGAGGCACTTTGGAGACTTAGTCAGTGCCCTTTTGTTCGGGCCCAATTATATATTTTATTAGTTGCTTCACATCAATATTCTAATTCTATATAAATATCTAGTATTTAAATGTGATTTCTTATTTACAAGTCTTTTATTAATATAAAATTATTGTTTTAAAGAAATTTAAATTTCTACTTTGTTATGGTATTAAATGGTTTTAGTATTGTTTTGAAATAAATTAATTTTAGTTATGTTCTCCAAAATTTGTGCGAGATGGACCGGACTCTCATAGACGTTTCGTTTCGTACGTCGGTCATGGTACGAAAATGGGTCGTAACATAATCGAACTCTAAAATACAGGAAACAATTTGAATTATATTGTTGCCACCCAATCAAATTGTAGCTTACCAAATGGTTTACATAGTAGGCTGCAAAACAGAAAACTTGGAATTCAGAACACGACGACCTATAGTCCAATAAGTATTCCCTGGAGAATGTAGACGGGCATACTTTCTTCTTCATGCCATTCTGCTGCAAAATTCGATGAAATTTTTCTAGAAAGACGACGCCGACCAATTTTCCTGGAGATTATCAAATCATTGCATCATCCAAAGCCGAAAAGGCCCAATTTCTATTGGTTTCGTACATAACAAGTTTTGTATCATCCTACTTAATTATAGAAATATTTAAAAGTAATTTGTACACAATTCTTTTTACGAAAGATGATAATGACCTTATAAAATTATACATGTAATTAACATTTTGTGCAAAGTTCTGTTGTTTAGAGTCGTGCCCATGTGACCCTACCGCCTAATTTTGCTTTTAGGGTTCTAAACCCAATAATCTTTATCATTAACAAAGTTAAGCAACAATATTATCCATTAAACCTATGACTCAAAGCCCTCGACAAATTAAAATGGAGGTCCCCTATCTCTTAATTAATCTAAACCACTATATATGATCTTAATTTGATTGTCATGTACCAACTTGTACACCTCCAGCAAATTAACCTTATAATAGGATCCATATAATAAAAAGAAGAGCCAAAAGTGGCTGTGACCAACATTCTCTGTACGTATATAATGTAAGAACGTTATCAACAATTAATTAGAATCCAATGAGTAGTTCAAATAGCAATGTATAAATAATTTTTGGAATTTAAGCAATTTCACCAATTCTTAAATTCGAGTCTC
>CAODLS013365087.1:0-12178 GCA_948243855.1 Flueggea neowawraea | reverse complement strand
TCTCTTAAGTCGTTTGTTAGGGAAACTAACATTATAAGGCTTTTACCATTTGGTACCTAATCTTGACATCTTTCTCCTGGTTAGTAACCATGGAAGACTTTTGATGACTGCCAACCAAACTACGATTGTCTAACATAATTGTTTGTTTATTTAAAACTATATAAATTCGCTATATTTAATACATTATTTATTCGCTTGGTTTTTTGGTTGTTTTTTATCTCGTTTTTTAGTAGATAAAGTAGTAAATTTGTATACTAATAATGTAAAATACTAGTGAGTGTGTGTATATATACTCATCAGTGTTTAGATTCAACTCTGTTTTAGGCTTTGGAGGCTTGAACATGCGATTTTGTTCAAGTCTCCTCAATTTCAAATATGTTTATTCTCATTTGAATTATCCTTTTGGATTATATTTTAAAAAATATAGTTTAGAGATATTTAATGGTAGATTTTATGGTGATTAATAGCAAAGATAGATTGCATATCGATACATCAAATAGATTGCATAATAAATAAGTAAAAACAAATAATTTTACATATTTTTAAAATTACAATATACTTGTTTTTAAATAAATTACAATATACTTGAATAGTGTGAAATACTCTCTCCGTCCCAATTTGATAGGATGCATACTTTCTTTTTTGGATGTTTCAAAATATAGACACACTTTTTTTTCTTTTTTTTCATTTATCATTAGTAAAGTTACGAGTTTGTCGTTATTTAATTTTTTTTCTTTCAACTAATTCATTAATTACCAACACATTTAGTCAAATGACATAAACAGAAAAATTTATGAAATTAAATGAATTTAATTACTAAAATTATTATTTTTTAATTATCGTAAAAAGTAGTTAGTGTCTATCAAATTTAGACGAAGAGAGATATAAGATATAGGTGGTATAGTATTATACACCACCTATTATTTTTCAATATTTCTTAAACAAACATTTCGAATTCAATTAAACCTTCTTAGAGATATAAGATATAGGTGGTGTATAATACTACTATAAGTTGATTACAACAACGACTAGTGGCTAGTCGCTGTCGAATCTATGAGAAACCAAACACTACCAACGCAGGACAAAGTGAGAGACACTGAAGATGAGAAGTGAAGAGTTATAGCATATGCATGACGCATAGCTTACATGTGAAAGGGAACTGATGCCATGTGGCATGTGTGGGTTAATAATATTAATAGTCACAAAATTTTTTGTGTTGCTCAAATATGATCATAAAAGAAAAAAAATGTCACAAAGTAGTTACTATTGTTATTTTTTTGCTTCAAGAAAGTCACTTTGGCCCGAAAATTCGGTAGATTGGTCAAATTTGACACATTTGGGTTGCTGGATCGGTCAGTCAGTGGTCACTATATATTTTTTGGCTTCAAGAATATCATTTTGCCAAGAAAAATAGACAGACTAAACATGATGGATATAGGCGGGTTGCTGGATCGGTCAGTCCGGTCAAGTCAGAACTTTCATTAATTGTCACGTCAGTAATAAGCGTGTCCATGAGAATAGAGGCGATACTCTTACGTGACATTTTATGTCTAGTCTGTCGAGTTTTTGGGTCAAAGTGACCTTCTTGAAGTAAAAAATAACAATAGTGACCACTGTGTAACATTTTTTTTTGTGACCATATCTGAGCAACGCAAAAATTTTTGTGACCACCAATATTATTAACCCGACATGCTTGCCATATTAAACTCAATATTTTCATTTCTGTTTTTTTTTTTTTTTTTTATAATTAATTTTATTTGCTCCACTAACAATCAAATTTGCGATTCCTAAGCGATAAAATTTACTACAATATCAACGAAGTACCTGCCATTTTTTTAACAGATTTGAGTTCTCATAAATTTCAAATAGTACATGATCATGAGTTTGATTATTGTACGTATTCACACATGAGTGCTTGGATTGTTCTTATAAGAGTTTTAAGCTTGACAAGAAGGCACCAAATTTATTGTTTTTGAAGACTAGTAATTTTTACTACTGAATTATATATTATATCCATATTGATTTTCATCAAATATTATCATCTTAGCTGAAATAAGGAGACCAAAAATTCATACCTCAATTTGCTTTTTTTCAAATGTGTCGTGTAATTTCATGAAATGTCTTGCGGACATTGGCATTGGTAATTAATCGAACTTTCATGTTGTCTAGAGATGGCTTACTTTGTTTCATATTTTTTTCTTTGGTTCTCAATGACGTTTGTTGAAATATCCTATGCAACTAATATTTTAGGGCATGAAAATGTGTTAACTCCCGACCGTTTAAATTCTGTATGACATTAGTCAACTATTTTAATTGAACTAGTAATTGAAAAACATATATTATTTTAACTGAAGAAAAACATATTTAATTAATTATTAGTATACATAAATAACTTGGAGCACCTATTTATACATATATTATCAACGAATCAATGGTCATTTCAAAATAACTCAAAGTAGTTAATGAAATGATTGTATTACCAACAATGAAATTAGCAATAAATTATCTACTATGAACTAATTTAGGTGTTGAATTAGCATACTGATGACTATGTCATTTTCTAAGGCATGGCCCCAATGCAAATACATTCGGTAGGTCTAATCTAAATGTGTGTAAGAAATGAAAAATGCGTAATGCTCACTTCACTCCACACCCAAAAATATCCTTGTCACCGAAGAATATAAAAAAAAAACCCATAGAATGGTGTGGTTGACTAAAATTATCCTGGGTTCATTGAGGTTAAGTAATAAAAGCATTTTTCATGTATATACATAAAAGACTAGTGTTGATTTGGGCTAGGTCAGGTGAGACTTGGAAGTTCCCCATGGATTAGGCAATAGATAGGTTAGGTGAAAACTGTGTCTGAATATTCCTTTGTGCACGAATTTTGGTCATACTTGCTTTTCGTTTGTCAAAAGAATTCTCCATCACCTAATTCACATTCACACGCATATATATATATATAATTCATAGTAAATCAAGTGATAGATTGCATAAGTATATTAGAGCTGATTAATAAATTAAATAGATTGCTTATTAACAAATTTTAACAAATATCACTCTTTCGAGAGCTGTAATATATTTAAGCAATATTAGGACTTACAGCGTTTCGTAGCCAATAAGAGTCATGTTCACTCCAAATTCAAATTAATTATAGGATTTTTTTGAGAATGCAAAATTTCTTGATAAGTCATTTAATTGCTCTTATGAAGATTCGAACTCTTGAATTTTTAGCGTTAGAGTTAACTCTAGTACCAATACATTATAAATCAATCGGTGAGAAATTCAAAATTTAGCTAATAGCGAACATTAGATTTTTGAGAAGTAACAAAAAACAGAGTTATTTTCTGTAAAAAAAAAAAAAAGAGAGCTAATGTGTTATATACTATGTACTATATGTCACGACCCAAAATCGGGTCATGACTGGCGTACGAGAAGAACTGTCTATAAGAGTCCAACCCATTTCGCACAAACCTTGGAGAACAGAACTAAAACTAATTAAAACCATTTTCAAAAGTTAATAAATAAATATCTAAATTCATTAAAAACATAAGTTTTCATAATATCAAAATATTAGACAAATAATAAATCGTACTTAGTATCAAATAAGTTTACAGAATATAATCTCACAGTAATATTGGTGTGGAGCAACTAACAAATACGTAACTGAGCCCGAAACAAGAGGGCACTCTCTATTAAGTGAAACGACTCACTAGGTGTAAAATACCGAAGACTGCCAAATGCCAAAATGTGGATCTGAGAAATAAATAATGAAAAAATAGACAAGAAACAAAGAAAAATAGGTAAGGACCCTAGTGAGGAAAAGACATTCCAAAATGCCTCATGCGTGCCTCACAAAGACCGTTTTGAAAACAGTTCAAAATACCGCAAATAATATAAGTGTATATATATACGTATACATGCTAAGTATAGAATAATAGTTTTGAAATTCATTTTTGAAATCGTTTACAACCAAAGCAAACAACAGACAAGTAGACATATCAAAAAACTTATTTTCAGATTATGCAAAAAAAATCCATATTATGCAAAAAATTTACGTTTTATGCAGAAACTTTCGTTTTATACAGAAACTTTCGTTTTAGCAAAATGTGTCATGTAAAACTAGTTTCCAACTGAACAGAGCTGATACTCATTGATCATATTCCCGTATCATACTAAAACTGCGTTGACTAGATTAGTTCAAAATAAATTAGCAACCTTAAGAGTCCATATGGTACCCGACTCAAAAGGGCTAACAGCCGACAACCTTAAAGACTAAAAACTAGTACTCTGTTCACTCTAAAGGTCACTAAGTTGTATCAAACGGAACTGATCTAAATACATTTGCGAGCGTTGCAGTCTACATGCTCTAGCAAGATATACTTTGTCAAACTACTGAAAAATATACTACTGAAAAATGAGCAACAACACAGGCTCACCAAACGTATCTGACATGGGACCAAAGTCAAATCATATGTGGCTTCCGCCACTAATCAAAATATGTGGACTCAACCACTAATCTCACACGTGTGTTAGCTAGACACACGGGTCACCACCTACCTTGATGACTGAGTGTTACCACCTACCTTGGTAACTGAGTGTTACCACCTACCCTGGTAACTGAGTCTTCACTATGGTATACCAAATGTTACGCTAAACCCCGTAACATAGGTGCCCGAGTTAGAATAGTTAATTAAATTTTATGCTAAAAATTTAAATGCAGAATTTAAACAGGTAACAATGGAAGCATCACTGACAGATCATGCAAAAAATGATTTGCAGAAACCAAAGAACATATTTCAAAGAATATAAATATTTTATAAATATTTCTAAAATATTTATATAAATGAATATATAATTTCTTTTCAAAAACAAATCCAAATTCATAAGCCAAAACGAATCTTCTTTTCTAGGAAATACGATTTAAAAAAAAAATCATTTACAGAAAACATTTTCTTGTTATTGATCAATTATTTAAATAATCCAAAAATGTTTGTTTTGAAATACCAAACTATTTCAAAACATCAGAAAATATCCAACAAGATTTCATAGTAAAGGTTTTCACGTAATTCAAATTTTAGGATTTCTTATCCTTTATTAATTCCATATTACATGCCAATATCCAGACACGTCAAAAATAATATAATTTAGAAGACACAACCTATGTGTCTGAAGATGTCATTTTACTCACCTGAAAATCCAAGCTGAGCGACCCAGTCACGGACAACCAGTGGTTGACTGACCAAACTGAGCAAAACACTAAGCTAAAACAATATCAAACAGAATCAAAGATGTGATACTGGTACTGTGGCGGTACCCAAAATGCATGATATGCAAATACAGACACTCGACCTAAGGCGAAAATCCTATTTCGGTCGAAGATCTAACTCTGAAACCTAAAAAATCGAAATCTACTCGAAATTCTAGTAAAGTCCTCCAACTTTTGTAAAATTAGCATTTAGTTCACGGGACATGGCAAATTACGATTTGGTCCCCAGAATTTTGAAAAATTATAAATCAGTCACAACAAATCCTCAAATTATTAAACAATCTTCCAAAAAGTCAGAATCCTCAAATTAATCCCCTAACTCTCATAAATTACAACTCAATCCCTAAAATACCAAATATCAGATTTGGTCCTCAATATACTCAGATATACAAAATTTCAATTTTGGTCTTTTTGGCAGAAAACTACACCGAATGGTCCATAATCCTGAACGAAGCATTACCCAACGTTCCAATCAACCCACATTGACTCGAAATCATCCCTAGAACCCCAATCTAACATCCATTTTGTCCAAAACCTCCTCAAACGTCCAAAATCGTCCTTCAAAATTTCGGACCAAAATACCCTTTTCATAAAAAAACCATCCAATCTTCCATTTTCAACCTGCATTCATGTTCTTTCAACTCTCCCCGACAAAATCCAATAAAAATCAATCCAAAAACCATAAAAAATCACTCCCAAAATTTCAAAATAGCTCCGAGAGAACCTATACATTTTCCATGAAAATAACACAACAAAAGAGGAGAGAGAAAGAGAGACCCACCTTGGGTGGCTAGTCTGGCCAATTAGGAAGAGAGAGAGAGACAGGAGATGGAGACAAATTCTAGACAGAGAGTCGAGAGAGAGAAAGAGAGGGTTTGGTTTTAAGAAGAAAAGAAATGAGGAAGGAGAGAAGAAAAAGGGGGTCTGCTGGGTTTATTTCTAGCCAAAACGGCGTCGTTCTGGTTGCTCAAAATGACGTCATTTCGTTTAATATGAAACGTTGTCATTCAGTCACACGGACTACAGCGTGCACAGTTGATTCAAATACCGAACGACCTGTAGTTCGCTCTTCTTTCTCTTTTCTTCCCATTTTCTTTTTTTTCCAATTCCAACCAATTTTCGCTCAATTTAACTTCCCAAAACACTTCAAAAATTCTATTAAAACCAACAAAAATTTAACTCTCCAAAATATCATTAATTAATTTAATGATATTTCAAAATAAAATTAATCTGTCAAAAATAATTTAATTCGGAAAAAATTTCAACGAAAAAATCAAGTTATTACATTAGATACACAATCTTACCTCTAGGAAAGAAATGGGAACAATGTAGGGCAATGAGGACGCGTTTCCCACCGATTTAAGTGAGAGAGAGAGACGAAAATGAAGTGAGAGAAACAAAAGAGTCGGGTGGGGGTATTTATAGACCCCTGCCCAAAACAGTGCACTCACTGAAGTAACCAGCCTGCATCCCTCGAGTGACATCTTGTTTACTCGAGTAACACTTTTTCCAGTGTTCTTCATGTTCATCCAGAAAACACGGCTTACTCGAGTAACGCACATACTTACTCGAGTAATCCACACCTCAACTTACTCGAGTAACGCACGAATGCTTACTCGAGGAACACCTCTCACAAACATAAATCCTTAACTCAACACTCGTATCGATCAAGATCGAAACTAAATCAAACGAAAGACTACAGATAGCCTAATATGTTGTGAGACGTATGTTTTTATATGTTATTAAGTATTTCAAGTATTTATTCAGTTTTCATGCTCTAGTTCTTTTATTATTATTTCCGTTGGTTGATTGGTAAGAGCTCGTTGATTGATTGACTGAAATGATATATTTTTATTTAGGATTGATAGTACGTCATATTAGTCATAATTTAGATAACAAATAACGTGAATTTACGTGGTTGAACATTATTCATTATTATGGAACTGAATAATCTGGTTTAAATGATTTACGACATTTTTTAATTCACTGGCTAGGACATGTGTCTCTTTGGTTCTTATTGCTTCCATAAATTAAACCTTGCAGGGCATCCCGATGATTGTTTAGTGGTTAGGGAAATAGTCTGCAGGGCGTCCCGATGCTATTAATTAAGTAAGAAGAGATTTGTTAATTGAGTGCATCACCGTTAACTACAACTCTGTCTATTCAAATGCTTGATATTTATCTTTCGTGTCTGTGATTAACTGAAAAGATTGAACAGATGAAATACCTTGGCTAGGCATTTATTCCTGTTGATTTCTGTTCTTTGCATTTCAATTCTCTTTATTTTAATTTACTGTTTTTGTCTGTTTGGATATTTAATCTCCGTTCACTACATTTCTTGTTTATATTCTTTATTTTTTTGACAAGTAAATAAACTTTACCAATCTCTATGGATCGACTATGTTCACTACTATACACAAATCTTTTCTGAACAAGTTAATTATATTTTGGCGAGTTTGACACCTTATCAGTGCGTTGGGTTTTCCTTTGCGTGCATTAATCTTCTTTTCTTCTTCTTTCATTTATTCTCATCATCAAAACTTAAGTATGAACCTTCTGGGTTCAAGAAAGGGCTTCGATTATTGTTAAGGGAATTGAGTAATATTGTTTAAATGAATTGTGGAGTTTCGATTTCATTAACTTGGGTAATGTCTCTATAATTCGGATTGATGTCCGTAGATTAAATCATGGAGGGCGTCTCATGGGTTGTTTATTGGTAAGGGAAGTAGTCTGCATGACAAGCGTTCGGGGACTGCTGAAACAATAATTTTAGATTATTGAGTGGGTTACATGTAACTATAACTTGCCTATGTGAATAATTGAGATTTATCTTTTGAACCTGTGATCAATTTGTAAAATGATACTGAGATGAACCTTGACTAGGCTTTTCTGTCAATTATTCTTTTTTAATTATTTTTGTGATTATTTATTGCTTTCTTGTCTGCGATGTTGATTTATTTTTTTACTCCTAAAGTCCTTTTCAGTTATAATTAATTTTGCTATTTATTGTCTTATTCCTGCATTTATACTTAGTTTTATTGGTCTTTGTGGATTAGATCATCCTCACCATTTTGCTCGAGTTTATATTTTTAGAATAGAAATTAATTTTTCAGGTTTCACACTCATCACTTAATTTAAAAAAAAAGGTCAAGGGCCTCAAACATTGTCGTGTTTGAGACCCAGATATAGCAAATGCGGTGGCCTTGTTTCAAAATTTTAAATAAAAATTTTGAAAATTCCAGCGTGTGTCACAGACATCATAAATTACAGCTTCAATCTCCCAAAACACCCAGAAACAGAGCAATTCAAACAAAACATAAAATCAAACCAGATCTCTCTCAATCTCGATCTCTCTTCTTTCACTTTTTCTCTCTTTCTTTCTTTCTTTCTAACCTCAATTTCCTCTCTTTCCTTTTATTTAATGAATAATATCAAATTTTAAAATCAAACCATATCTCTCGATTTCGATATCTCTTCTTTTACTTTCTCTCTCTCTCTCTCTTTCCTTCTTCTTTATATGTAACCACAATTTCCTCTATTTCCTTCTATTAATCAAGAACATCAAATTTTGAAGGCTAGAGAAACATCAAATTTCCTATCTGCGAATTTATTAATTAATTAAGATGAATTAAGTTCATTTAATGATATATTATTAAAAATTAGCTTAAATATTAGTTATAAAACCTTAAGATACACATTATATCATATACATTATAGTGTTCTGGACAACGAGTAAATTGAAAAATTACTTATGTATATACTTTTGTTGTTGAGAAATGATATTTCTTTGCTTAGGAGGATTTTATGGGAACCATTTTTTGATTGACATATTGATGATATTTTGATATTTTGGTGTTGTATTGGTATTTTAATTTACTTACATTATAATCACCTATTTTCTACCATGTTAAAAAAACAACTATTTTTACAAGCAACCACCCTTTATTTTTTTCTCATGAAGTATATAAATGATGTTATAGATAAAATCCAAATTTATTTGATTTACCCTCATTATAACCATCATATTTATTTTTTAAAACCATATCAATTAAAAAATCTAAATTTTTAAAATCTTAAACTCAAAATTAAAGTCGCGCCACACGTGAACATTCAAACTAGTAATTTTAGTACACTGGGCTCGACTTAATTCATACATAGCCCTACTTATGAGTGTTTATTGGATTATAACTTTTAATGACTTTTATATATTTAAAAAGTTATGGGTATTAGATTATGATTTTTAAAGACTGTTTAAAAGTTTAAGTGTATTAGATTATGACTTTTACAAATTTAAAAAAAGTCTACAAAAGTTAGGTGGTATTCAATTAGAACTTTTAAAGAGTTTATAAAAGTATACACATATTCAAAAAGTCATAAATTTTTATAGACAATGACTTTTACATACTTTGAATGACATTTTTTAAGTTTGTATGAATAAAAAGACCACACAATTCTCTTGCATTTTAACTCAATACTTTGAATGACTTTTACATACTTTCACAATTCTCTTTACTTTTCGACTCCACAAATACGTGCATTTGTATATTCCATGTTGTAAATTTCTGAAGTAATATGTGGTCCTCCCGGGTAAAGTATATTCTCCATACTTATTCCAGCTACAAGGCATAAATGAAACTTATAGAAATGACATGAAATAAATTTCGACCAACATGGAAGGATGATAAATTAACAAAGTGCACCATTCACAATCCAATATTATGAATTGCATTATGAAGTTGAATTATTGCATATAGAAAAGGAGCAAATTTCCTAAATACTTATGAACTTGTACACATTCTTCACTTCAAAATACACATTCTTCACTTCAAAATACACTATGGTACTTCTGCTTGCAATAAAGAAGACCAATGTGAGTACGAATATATCTAAAGAGTGATTGCAAAACTCTTCATTTTGATGATATGAGAGTTGAAAGCCTTTTTTTTATTAGTTCAAAGATTTTATGTTTTGTGGTTGTAGAATTTCTTATTAGTTGGAACTTTCAAGCTTTCCTGTACTATCTCTATCAATTTTGCTGTTGCAAGAAGTCGTAAACATTATATTTGTTTGTTACATATTACATATACAATATAGTAACATTATAATAGGACATGCAAACCACGTAAATAACAAGATCAAAAAAAATAGAGAAAAATATAAAATTTAAACAGTTGATGAAACTAACGAGTCATTGACAAATTTATAAACTCTATAAATTTTTTTTTAAAAAAAATTTATAAAATTTATTAACAAATTATAAATTCTACAAAAATCTTTTAAATTAAAATTTTTAAATATCATTAACAAACTTATAAACTTTACAAAAATATCAAAATCTATAAAATTAATAAGAATAATTCCCTTAAAACAAATCTACAAAATCATTAAAAATCATAATCCAATAAAACCTTCATCTTTCCCAACTAAAAAATAACAACTGAAAAATAACAAGACATTCCTTGGGACGGTCTCGTGCTTTCTCCTTCCTCGAGTTAGGGTTTTCTCAGAAAACTAAACCATACTACTGTAGACGGAAAATCTGATTCTAGCTTCGCGGAAGCAACTGCAACTGCGACGCTGAAGATTCTGTAAATTGTGTAATAGCGGGAGAGGCATAGAGTCAGGCAGGTTCTACAATTCATTTCATCATCGTCATGACTAACCAAAAAAGGAGTTAAATTTTATTTGTTTCAGTATTTGTGAACGATTCTGATGTGTTTTTGAGGATTGATTCATTGGTTCATTTATTCGAGAGATCCAAGGCCGGTTCAGTGGGGAATTATTGCTTTCTTGTTCATCATCGCGTATAACTCTTTGTGTTCCGTTATATTACAGGAAATAGAAAGGAATAGAGAAAGAAAGAAAACAGGGTTTCATTACCTTGTCGTTTTGGAGGGAATGGATCCGGGTCGTTATGGTCTTCGGCAAGGATGGGATAATAACAGCGTAATTGTGGTTTTTTCCTCTTAATAATCAATCACATTTATGATGATGATATGGCTCATGCAGTGAGGATATGGAATGGATTTGCCTAACAAACACAATATCATCGTTGATTATTTGTTGCTGACATAAGCTTATTCTCTTGAATCCACAGGCTTTGGAGGGGTATGATGCGGCCCATGAGCCAAACTACAAGTGAGGAACTATTTCGAGTTGTTAAAATTGCTTGTTTTATGGTCTGAATTATTCATTAAATTTGTGCTATAGAGCATGAGAGTGTAAATCTGTGTGAAATATGCAGAACTAGTTTTATTAATGTATATTTATTGTTTGCTTCGCTTCTGCATTATATATATTTTTGTGTTAAATTCAATGGTATTGGATTTTATCTCTTCTCTTCCGTCCAATTTTATGTTATTTTTTGCAGGGTTGGTTATGATGACAGGAGGTATCTTGATGAACAATACTCAAGAGATGCAGTCCATTCTAGAAATGCTTTCCATCGAGATGTTATAGATAGGGAGAATTATCCTCCGCCTCCTGCTACTGGTTTCTGGCCTCAATCAAGAAGGAGAGGTTATGAAGATGAGTATTCACATGATAGGGATTCTAGGAGACATGATAAATCATATATGGAATCATACCGTAACTTGGATTCTTTACATGATCCTGAGATTGAATCGTTTCAAGAAATTGGCAAGTATCGAGATGGCTATGGTGGTGACAACTATCGTGAACATGGATTTGAAAGGTCTGGCAGATATGGCGGGCGTGACCATGATGATTATGACTACAGATCACACGTTTCTCACAGGGAGGATAGTCGGGACAGGGATTATGAATATGGTCGGCACAGCTATGATTCTGATTATGACAGAGGCAGTAGGAGAGATGGGAATTGGAGGAGGCATGGATCTCGGGATCGAGAACGTGACAGGAGAGATCTAAGTCGGGAAAGAGATCAGA
>CAODLS013364844.1:0-18570 GCA_948243855.1 Flueggea neowawraea | reverse complement strand
AACCTCATGTTATACTTTCTGATCACATCAAACACTTTTTCATCTTATCAATGTGGGACTGCTCTTTTCGAATTTTCACAATCATGTCATCAACGTATACCTCTATGGTGTTCCTCAGTAAGTCTTTGAAGACTTTTTCACCATTCACTAATACGTTGCTTCAACATTCTTTTGACCAAAGGGCATCACTTGATAACAATATGTCTCTTATTCTGTTATGTCCCTTATCATAGAGAAGCTTCTCTACACCTTATTTCCTCTCTTTTCTCCTTATTTTCATTGTTGTTTACCATGATTAATGTAGTGAATATTTGCCTTAGTTGTATGTACATAATCATGGTAGGCTAAACCCTTTGTTAGGGTTGAGAGATGTAGACTTTTGATAAATGTTTGTTATATTTTGATGGTTTGATGTATTTCATGTCATATTTTGTTCTTTTTTAGATTGATTCAATGACTTGTGTTGAATGAATGTTGTTATGCTTGATCAACATGATAATGTCAATGACAAGTTTAGGTGAAGGATCGAAAGATGGAAATTTCCATACTTAGGTAGACATACTCTATGTAGTTAAGGTGTTCAATGAAAGTCCTGAATGAACCTAATGAGTCTAGTTTAGTTAGGTGAGGGCGAAATAATCCTCCTAATAAATTTAAACATAGCTTGAATGAACTCGGGAGAGGCTTTAAGTGACTTTAGTGAAAGAACACTCATTCCACTAACGACCTGTTCATAAGTATAACAAATGGAAGTCTAGGTCAAATCTCAAAAACCCTAACATGTTCTAATTTATTATTCGTTTCTTTCCATAATTTAATTTGAGCATTTACATTACTACATTGTTGTTTTCATTCAAAAATACAAAATCAATTAATGAACTTTTAAATTTTCTTGTCATGAATCGATCACATTAGCAAACCATTCCCGTGGATTTGATACCCTAGGGATACTCCCAAGGGAAAACTGTAACGACAATCGTGCGCTTGCGGAAAGTTGGTCAAGTTTTTGGCACCGTTGCCAGGGAACGGTATCTACTGTGGTCATTTCTTTTATTTTATTTGTATTCATATTTTTCTCAATTGTTTGTTTTCCATTGCAAATTTAGGTGATACATGCTATTGAGATGTTCTCGAAGTGTTGAGGGTAGAACACAACAAGGGGACGATGATCTCATTCCTTTAATACCGGACATTGATAGATTTGAAAGGGAAAACCGTGCACAAAGAAGAAGGGAGCAAATGGCCGAACATGCTAGGCCATCAAATGCTGAAGAAGATGAGGCAATGTTGGGCCAATTACCAGGATGTGGCATTGGCAACCGAATACCAGGGCGGATGAGCTTGAGAGATATTTAAAGGTCGGTAATTGGAGCTTCACAATCTTTTATTCGTTTGACTATGGCGGCTCAAAACTATGAATTGAATATAATTCACTTCAACATGCTACCCTTATTTCATGATTTGCCATCAGAGGATCCATTGACATTTGTGAGGGAAGTTTACATAGCAATTCAAACCTTCCCTTTGTATGGTTTGACAGAGGATGAGCTTCAAATGAGATGCTTCTCATACACTCTAAAGGATTGGACAAAGACTTGGCTAATCAATCTTCCAAAAGGCTCTCTTGGAACTTGGAATGAGGTGAACAAAAAAATTTATGATGAAATTTTATTCACCTCAAAAGACGATGGAATTGCGCAACAAGATTTGTTCTTTTTCGCAAATGGAGGGTGAAACGTTCCATGAGCTTGGGAGAGTTTTAAGATGCTTCTTAGCCAATATCCTCATCATCAATTCTCATTGGCAATGTTAATTCAGTTCTTCTAAGATGGCTTGAAGTTGCATGGTCAAACCTTGGTGGACACTACCGCTAGGGGTTATTTGGGTGGCAAGACCACTGAAGAAGTGTATGAAATTTAGAGGTACACGGGCAGGAGTTCATGAAGTTTCTTCATCATCATACGATTTGGTGACCAAAGTAGATGACAATGCATAGAAGGTGAATCTAATCTTGAATAGCAATGCCATGGTTCGTGAGCAATGTTCTTTTTGTGGTGCACTTGGCCATATCGAAGCAAATTGCAACATGAACTAACAAATGGGAGGTGGAATTGAAAAGGCCTACTTTATGGGAGGATTTCCTAGACCTCAACGAATAAATGATCCATACTCGAACACCTATAATTCGGGATGGTGTAACCACCCGCATTTCTCATGGAAGGATCAAAATGCCAATCCACCAAAACCAATGGGACCACCGAGATTTCAACCAAGGCCACAATTCCAACAATAATAACCACCATCACTGCTACAACAAAGTGCTCAAGAGAAGCAAAACCACCATTATAATACCTTCTTGTGCAATGTACGTCCAAGATGGAGGCAAGAGATGCAATGGTTGATCAAATCATTCAATCTCAATAAGAAACAATCCAAAACTTGGAAAGGCAAGTTGGTCAATTGGCCAAGGCAGTTTCAGAGCGTGAAAAGCGTAAATTGCCAAGCACTTCGAAAGGAATCCAAAAGAGATTGTTATGGCGATTTTGTTGAGGAGTATAAAGGTGTTGGGTGAAGCAAAAAGGTGGAGGAAAAGCCAATGCAAGGCAAGGATAAAGAGGTTGTGGTTGATGAGGCTCCAAAGGAGATTGAGAAAGGTGAGAAAGATGAAGAGTCCAACTCTAACAAGAAAGAGGAGGTAAAGCCATATATTCCTCCCATTCCATTTCCGCAAGGATTGAAAGATCACTCCAAGCAAAGCAACTTCATGAAGTATTTGGAAATGTTAAAGAAGGTATAAATGAACATTCCATTCATAGAAGCAATTTCTCAGACGTCCCACTATGCAAAATTCTTGAAATAAATTATTCCTAACAAGAAGAAGTTGAAGGAATATGCAACCATTTCCTTGACCGAATAATGTAGTGCGGTCATCCAAAATAAGCTCCATCCAAAGATTAAAGATCCCGAGAGCTTCACCATACTACGCACCATTGGGACTTGTGGCATTGATAGGTCTTTGTGTTACTTGGGAACATCCATCAATCTCACACCTCTCTCAAT
Organism: Flueggea neowawraea; assembly: GCA_948243855.1. Taxonomy (NCBI): domain Eukaryota; kingdom Viridiplantae; phylum Streptophyta; class Magnoliopsida; order Malpighiales; family Phyllanthaceae; genus Flueggea; species Flueggea neowawraea. The sequence continues at coordinate 15,510 of CAODLS013364844.1, read as the reverse complement.
TTTCCACAAAGTCGGGATGGGAGAACTAAAACAATCTACCACTATTCTTCAACTTGCCAATAGATCCGTTCGATATCCATTGGGTGTGCTTCAAGATGTCTTGGTTAAGGTTGGTAAATTTTATTTTCCCGTCGATTTTCTTGTATTGGAAATGAGTGAGGACTCTGATAACCCTATAATTTTAGGAAGACCTTTCTTAGCGACATGAGGAGCCCTTATTGATGTTCAACAAGGTAAACTAACTTTAAAGGTGGGAAATAAAACTCAAGAGTTCAATGAGTTTAAATCCATGAAATTCCCATCCTTAAAAGAATCTTGTTTTAGCATTGATATTTTTGAACCTTTGGCATGTGAGGAGATTGAAAAACAAAGAGAGGACACTTATGAAACATGTATTTCTTTAAGCTTGACAAGGGAAATTGAGGACCTAAAATTAAAGGCTAGTGTCAGGTGGATATCAGATGAGGGGTACATTTTTAGAAAAATTTGAAGACTTAGGGGTGGGGAAAACCAAACCAAATCCATCTTGTGAGAAACCACCTCAAGTAAAACAAAACCCTTACCTTCACACCTTAGGTATGCCTACTTAGGGGAGTCCTCAACATTTTTTGTTTTTGTTTCATCTTGTTTAAGTGATGCAGAGGAAAACAAGCTTTTGAGGGTGCTAAGAGAACATCGATCGGCAATTGCATAGAGCATCGCCGACATCAAAGGCATTAGCCCATCCATATGCATGCATAAAATATTGATGGAGGATGGCTACAAGTCAACAATTGTACACCAAAGGCGACTCAACCCAAACATGAAAAGGTAGTACGTGCAGAGATTTTAACGCTACACGATGAAGGTATTATCTACTATATTTCTGATACTAAATGGGTTAGTCCCATTCAATTTGTGCCTAAGAAAGGTGGGATCACTGTTTCTGAAAATGCTAAAAATGAATTGATTCCCACTGGTTGGCGCATATGCATTGATTATAGAAAATTGAATGTGTCGACTAGAAAAGATCATTTTTTCATTACTATTCATTGATCAAATGCTTGAGAGATTGGCCAGTCATGCATATTATTATTTTCTTGATGGTTATTTCGGTTACAATCAAATTCCCATAGCACCCAAAGACCAAGAAAAAACGACTTTCACTTACCCCTATGGTACCTTCACATATAGGAGAATGCATTTTGGTTTGTCCAATGCGCCAGTAACTTTTCAAATATGTATGATGGCAATATTCTCTGATATGATCGAAGATATCATAGAAATTTTAATGGACAATTTCTCGGTCTATGGGTGTTCATTTGATGCATGTCTTGCTAATTGGGAAACAATGTTGCAAAGATGTGAAGAGACTAACTTAGTGCTTAATTGGGAAAAATATCACTTCATGGCTAATGAGGGCATTGTACTTGGTCACAAAATTTCCGCTAATGGAATTGAGGTTGATAAAGTTAAGGTGGAGGTAATTGAAAAATTACCTCCTCTAATTTCGGTAAAAGCAGTTAGAAGTTTTTTAGGCCATGCGGGGTTTTAGAGGCGATTCATTAAAGATTTTTCAAACATTAAAAAACCCTTGTTCGCCTTACTTGAGAAGGATGCACCGTTTAACTTTGATGTTGAGTGTTTATAGGCCTTTGACATGTTGAAGAAAGAGTTAACATCCGCCCCTATTTTGATAAAACCATATTGGAGCTTTCCATTTGAGCTCATGTGTGACGCAAATGACTTTTCCATAAGCGTTGTGTTGGGCCAAATAAGGGAGAAGCGACTTCATGTGATTTATTATGTGAGTAGATTGCTCAATGATTCTCAAATAAATTATGCCACCACTGAGAAGGAGCTTTTAGCCGTTATGTCTGCATTTGGAAATTTTTTCTCTTATTTGGTGGGATATAAGGTGATTGTCTACACTAACCACTCCGCAATCAAATACTTGTTAGCAAAGAAGGATGTAAAGCCTCGGTTGATTCGATGGGTTCTTCTTTTGCAAGAATTTGATTTGGAGATTATAGACAAAAAGGGGAGTGAAAATGTTGTTGCCGACCACTTGTCTAGAATTGAGCCACTCAAACATGATGAAGAGTCGATTTGTGATGCATTTATGGATGAACAACTCTTCGGGATTGGCACTTCGAGCATTCCTTGGTTTGTCGACATTGCCAATTATTTAGCATCAGGAATTGTCCCTAAAGAGTTATCCTTTCATCAAAGAAGGAGATTCTTTACAGATGATAAATACTACATATGGTAGGATCCATTCCTCTTTAAGTATGGTGCACATGGCATAGTAAGAAGGTATGTAACGGATCATGAGATGATTTCAATTCTTGAGCATTGCCACTCTTTGCCTTGTGGAGGACACCACTGCCCAACAAAACTACTGCTAAGGCATTGCAATGTGGTTTCTTTTGGCCCACTTTGTTCAAAGATGCAAGAAAATTTGTTATGGCTTGTGATAGATGCCAAAGAACGAGCAACATTAGCAAGAAGCATGAGATGCCACAACAAGGAATTTTAGAAGTGGAGTTGTTTGATGTTTGGGGAATTGACTTCATGGGACCATTTCCACCTTCTCATGGAAACACATGCATCTTGGTGTTTGTGGATTATGTCTCAAAATGGGTAGAGGCGATTGCTTTGCCAAAAAAATACGGCCAAAGTGGTGGTGAAGTTTGTGAAGAAGAACATCTTTACAAGGTTTGGAGTGCCTAGAGCAATCATAAATGACAACGGAGTCCACTTCAACAACCACTTGTTTTCGTCTCTTTTGGCCAAATATGGATGCAAACACAAAATTTCTACCATATATCATCCTCAAAAAGTCAAGTTGAAATTTCAAATTGGGAGCTTAAACAAATTCTTGAGAAGACGGTTAGTGCCTCACAAAGAGATTGGGCTTTGAAACTTGATGATGATCTTTGGGCATATTGAACGACATTCAAGACCCCATTGGGAATGTTTCCTTTTCTCCATGTATTTGGGAAAGCACGCCACCTATCGGTTGAACTTGAGCATAAAGCATTTTGGGCAATCAAGACTTTGAATTTCAAATTTCAACAAGCGGGAGAAAGGAGGATGCTTCAATTGAACGAATTGGAGGAGATAAGGTGAGAGTCTTATGAAAACTCTCGAATTTACAAGGAGCGAGCCAAGGCTTGGCATGACAAGAAAATTGCAAGGAGAGAGTTTCATGAAGGCCAAAAAGTTATCCTTTTCAATTAAGGGTTGAAACTTTTTTTGGGCAAGTTGAAGTCAAGGTGGTCGGTCCCTTTATGATCACCAAGGTACATCAAAGCGGAGCCATCGAAATTTAAGGTGATGGAGGTGCTCCATTTATTGTGAATGGTCAAAGACTCAAGCATTACATGGAAGGAGTTCAAGTGCACACCATTCACTCCATGGCATTTGATCCTTGAAGGCATATCCTTACATCCGAAATGACGTTAAACTAATTTTTCCTTTTGGGTATGAAATGACTTTAAACTAATTTTAGTCTGCAATGACCTTAACCTTTGTTTTTAAATTCCATTATCTTGCATTATATTTTGAGGGTGATTAAGAAGAGTATCACCCATTTACATGTGTATAGATTATACATTTATCCACTAACCATTTCATGTCTCAATGCCTTAAAGAGTAGGCCATACAGTCCAAGGAAGAGTACATACAAGCAAAGCAAAAATAGAGAAGCAATCTAAACCCTAACTTTTTTACTTTTATGCTTAAAGTTGATAGTGAACTTGTCCCTTTTTTTCTAGCTATGTGAGTTTGATCTGGACTTATCTTGTCGAACATTAAGGACAATGTTCAAAATAAGTGTGGGGAGAGGTTTAGTGCATGCTTGCTTGAAAATGTCTTTGTTTGTGTGTGATTTTATGTCAAAATTTGAAAACTTTTGCTTGAACTTGCTTGAATTCTTTTAGAATATGTCAAACTTGAAAAAAATAAAATTTGGATTGAATTGGGTTAAAGGAATCTTGTAGCTTTTAAGTGAGCCTTTAACATGATCAATCAATTTGACATTTTTAGGTTACAAGATTGAAAGTTCTTTTATTAACAACTTGCCGAATTGGTTGATCTCAATAGGCTGCAGTTTTTCCTTTGTTCAAGATTTTCGAAATCGTTGAACAAATACATTGAGATAAGGTATTCTGCAAATACATATTGCAACCTTTGAACTATGCAACCAAATAATAACTAGCATCATTAATCTCTATAAAATTTCAATAAAAATTGAATGTCCTCATTAAAAGAGATAAAAATTTAAGATAAAAAAAAATGATGTCCTCCTTAAGACAGATAATGATTAAGAGAGAAAACAGACAAACAATTGCCACATTGGTACGGATCCAAGAAAACTTGACGTACGAATGATAATGAAGATCAAATCTCACTACAAAATATGAAAGGCTAACAAGATAACCACATTGTACCCATTGTCAATACAATTTTTACACCAAAATCAAATGACAACCAAACATACCAAATTTCCATCATGAAAAGAACTAGAAGATGAGAAAAATTCGGAGCCCAAAATGGACAAATTAAAAATTGCAACAAATTTTGCACATTGCCACCAATTCTCACTACAATTTCACACAAAAAACAACCAAACTAACCAAATTCTCATCATGAAAAGACAACCAAAACATATTCATAAAGAAAATTTAGAACCCATAATGAATAAACTAAAAATTGCAACAAATTAGTTATGAAATATACCTTTCAAGAACATCTTCCATTGCCGAGAAAATTTCTTGAAATCACTGGAATGAAAATAGAGAAAAAAGAACCCAGAGAATCAAATGGGTCACCCTTCTTGGAAGACAAGTCTAGAAATAACAACGGGTACTCAAAATTAAAGGATTTCAAAAAAAATACTAATTTAAAAATAACTATAAAATATAAATAATTTCAAGAAAGGATTTCGTTAGTAGCTATACTTCCGACATTGTTTCTATCAACCAAGCTAATCGGTTGTTTCTATCAACCAAGCTAATCGGTTAGAGGTGGCCACGATTCAAAACCGGTGGTTCAAGTTCAATGGAATTATTGAATCGGAATCAAACTGCCTAGAGCCGGTTTTTGGAGGTTCTGATATTGGCCGACAGTTTCGGTTTAAATTGATTTTTTTAATAAAATAATGTTATCAATTTTGTTCCCTGTTTGATTTTGGTTTTTTAATTGTTAAATGTAATTGTAAATATATATATTGTCTACTTAATTTTTAAAAAAATATAAATAAAAATTGAAGAAATATAAGTAATAATTTCATGAAAAAATAATTAAAACAAGTGGCGGTTGGGGAAAAGGTGGGCTTGAACCTCCAATTAATCGGTGGTTCAACTTGCCGGATTGAACCGCTAGTTAATTGACGGTTCAACAGTTTTCAAAAATATTAAATCAACCAAATTTTGGTAGTTCCACTAGTTTCGGTTCCAGTTCAAATCGGCGGACCGGTTCAAGTATGACTATCTCTAGAGTTGACCCATAATGCATGCCTCTTGACCATTTCCTTTCTCATGCACGATATACTTCCTAATTTGAAAGTAAGCAAATCCTGCTCTGATTGCCACAAATCCGTATGCAATCAAGTCTCGAGTTTAATCACTTTTTTTTTTTTTGATTTCCTTGCTTTGGTGATTTAATCACAATTTTTTTATTTCCTTCCATTGGTAATTTAATCCTTCTTGATTCTTTTGAATTTATTTCTTCTTCAAATATTCTTTCCATTCTAAATTGGGAATGCAAATATTATATAACATGCTCTTGTTTGCCCAGCCTACTTCTTCCTCTCTTATCACTTTTCAAATTCTTCAGTCCTTCTCTTTGTCCTTTTTTTTTTCATTTTTGCCGTGTTTCTAACCTTTGTATGTGCTCAGCTTTTCTTGTTTTTTTGTCTTCTCGTCACTAATTTGTAGGTTCATGGAGGTGGTGATCGAATGGTGTTGGGAGGAGAAGTCAAATAGTTAAACAATGTGTTATTTTGCTAGGATTACCAACCTAACATGAGGCTTAATAACCATTGATTTGGCTTCCAATCCAATATTCATATGGTTGAGGCATTTGGTGTCATTCATGTTAGATGGTGATGAAGATGAAAATCCAAACACTAGAACAATCTAACACCAGGCTTAATAACAACTGATTTTTCTTCAAAACCATATTTTCCAAAGGTGCAGGTGGTTTGGGTGCCTGAGGTTGCCATTTAAGGTCCCTGGTTCGAATATGTCGTCTGCATTTTTCAGTGGATTAGGCCAAGTTTTGGCTTAAAATGCCACTGTTGAGCATTCCAATTAGAAAACCCATTTGTCTCAGGTGGTTGCGCTGGACGATGCCTCTTCCTCCCAAGAGAGTTCGATCCTTAACTTCCTCATTTTCATGCAGAGTTGCAGACTTTCCGCTCCATTAGAAGACTAGACAATCGACCGTCTATTTTCTCCAAACGATGCGTCATTTGCCAGAATTTAATCCTTGAGGCAGACGACGCGGTTCTTTGCTTGGCCTGGTGATTTGCTAAAAGTACCTTTAAAAATGCGAAATCACGGCTCGCTCCCCTGACTTATTGGAAGACGAATAGTGGCAAGAACCAGTTGACTCCTCTAATTAATCACAGTACCGATACCATTTTGTACTTTCAGGTGAAGACATTCAAATGCCAGCTCTCCAGCTCCTTTTCTAATTCCATGCTATATGAGCTTCAATAGCATCCCCTCTTTTTTTCTCTATTTTATTTTTTAAAAAAATAAAAAATCCTTTTGCTCATTTTCTTAGGTCCATGGACATTTTTTTAGGAGCATAGCTTGCTTAGGTCGGGATCTGTTTTGCCCAACCCGGATGTGGATTGCGTAGCTTAAAGTCTATCTTACCTAACTTAGGTTTTGTGTTGCTTACTTCAGAGCCTAACTTAGATGACTCGATTCCAACTTTTGGATGAGGTATTGGGAGATTTTATCACGGGTCTGATTGATTTAGATTTATTTCCTTTAGTCCCTTCAAACGTTGAACTTACTTCTTTGGATGAAACATCTGTTTTGGAGAACTTTTTTGTTAACTGGTTATTTTTTATTTTTCTAGATTTGTTATTTAGTTCTATTTCATGATGCTCTTGTTGATGTTTTGGTTTTGATTTGTCACTATTGCTACCTAATCGCTTAATCAAATTTATTTTTTGAGGTGATTCCTTGATTTTAATAATAATAATAATTTAATTTTTCATCATATTGGTGTTTTTGTGCATGTATTCTTTTTCATCTTTCAACTTTGTGTATGACTACATTGTGTTGCTCCACTTGATTGATTATTTTCACAATTTTTTTCCACGTGTGTTCATGGCAATTCTTTGATTGCCACAAGTCTTAATGAGTTTTTCATGTTTTAATAAGTCATGATTATTTCATGTGTGTTCATGATAATTCTTTGCTTGTCACACGTCTTAACGATTTTCTTCGTGTATGGATGCATCATGTTGCTCCACTTGATTGATTATTTCCACAATTATTTTCCGCACGCGGTCATGATAATTCTTTACTTGCCACAGGTCTAGCGGTTTTTTTTTGTGTATGGATACATTGTGTTGCTCCACTTGATGGATTATTTTCACGATTATTTTCTGTAAGCGATCATGAAAATTATGTACTTGCCACAGTCTGGCATTTTTTTCGTGTAAGGATACATATGTTGCTCCACTTTATCGATTATTTTCACGATTATGTTTCACGTGTATTCATGACAATTCTTTATTTGTCAAACGTTATAATGGTTTTTTTGTGTTATTGTATGATAATTCGCGTCAATTTGCTTTTCGAGTGCGTTCATGGCGAGCTTTTTCTTTGCTACACGTCTTAACGGTTTGTCGTGTTTGCCTACTTTTTTGATGAGTCCTTGGTTTCCCTCAAGGTTTCTGCTCATCATATGCCTTAGCAAACATACGAGTGGTGAGAGTGGATCCTACACTTTTATGATACTGTAAGTATAGGTTTGACTCATCCACTCTATTTTTTTTTGTATATATATTTATCAATCTTACGACTTCTTTCTCTGATTGATATAGGGGAAGTATGTATGTGCGATCTCATAGTATATGCAATAGTAAATGTGGTGCATGAGTATATGGAATTAGATGTGATCCACACATATGATGTATAAAAGTGTAGATTATGTTTAGTTGAGAAAACAATTTTTTGTTTCTATTTTTTGTTTTCTATTTTGTTTTTGTTTTCTAAAATAACATAGAAAACAATGAAACATTTTAGTGCTGAATCAACAAATTTTTTATTTTTTCATTTATGTTTTCTAATTTTCTAAAAAAAAGTAAAAAATTTTCACAACTAAACAGGCTGGTAATATTTATGCAGAAAAGTAAATGAGGCACACAGATTTATAATTGTTTGACCTTAAGGCCTACATTGACAAATAGTTCCCATTTCACTTTGTGAAGTAATCTGCAACTACAATGAGAAACTTTCTCCCTCCAGTCTCTTGTGGAAATGTCACAATTTATCCAAACTCCACTTGCAAAATGGAGTTGGTTCCAAAACACTTTGAAACTCTGATATTGGAGCATTGCTAATGGGGTGTCAAGCTAGTTAGAATATCATGATACACCACTGATTCTTATAGCCCCTACATTTCAATAAAAAAAATCAATAATGTTTTTTCCATTAAGTAAAAGTTGATATTAAAAGAAATGGAGATATATTTGGTAGAGGTAGATTGCACGATAAAAAAATAGATTACGTTTTTTTTACAAGTAGATTGAAGTAGATTTTTAATATACCTCAAACAAAACACCCACAAAAGATTTCATTTAGCTGAGCATTCATTAAAAAAATAAGAGAATTATTTGAACTATAAAGTAATAAACTTTAAATTTAGTGCATCACAATGTACATTTAGCATAGAAAAGTCTGGAATATATAAAGGAATGGTAAAGCATGTTTTCAGCAAAAAGAAAGGAAAAGTTAGTATGGTTTAGTTGGGATATTTTGCTCTGCTACTATTGAATATTGTATTAACACAACTGCTATAATTTTCTGCATATATAACTGATGAAATGCAGCAACTTATATAAGTGAAGTTTTGCAGACATAAGTCCTCTCTTTTTGCGTTTTCTCACTATCCGTAGTATCAGAGTATTTCTAATCATAAAGAGCCTTATTGTGAGTGAAAAAAGAGAGAAAGCCAGCAAGACTTTTTCACACAAAAATTTCAGCAAGGCTCAAACTTCAAACCCATGGCTTCCAGTATTCCAGCAGCATCTCCACTTCCAATTTTCAATGGTGGAAACTACCAAAGCTGGTCTGTAAAAATGAAGACTCACATGAAAGGCTTAAGGTTATGGCAGTGGGTCGAGACTGACAAACAACCAGCAACATTGGGCAATAATCCAACTATCAATCAAATCAGAATGCATTAGGAAGAGCATGCAAAAGCTCCAAAAGCTCTCATACATTCAGGTAGCAGTCTCAGAGCCTATTTTCACAAAGATCATGACTTGTAAAACTCCAAAAGAAGCTTGGGACTAGCTGAAGGACATGTACAGTGGAAAGTGAGAAAACAAGACATGGAAATTCTGAATTTGAAAATGGAATTTTAAGTTTTGAGGATGAATGACAATGAGTCTGTTGAAGGGTTTGCTAATAGGCTCATGGAAATTGTCAACAAAATTAGACTCCTTGGAGTTGATTAGTTAGATAAAAGAAATGTAGAGAAAGTACCTGTTAGCCTATCTGAGAGATTTGGGTCAAAGATCTCTCCATTGGAGGATTCAAAGGACTTGATTAAGATCACATTAGTTGAGCTTGTTCATGCCTTTCAAGAACTCAGAAGAACCATGAAACAAGGAAGTAACAGCAACAATGAAGGAGCCTTCCTTTCAAACCAAAAAAGAAAAACTCAAAATTTGGAGAAGAAACTTGCTGGAGACAGTAAAGCAGACAAGAAAAGCCTTGCTCCTTGCAAGCATTATCAAAGGGCAAGTCATCCAGAAAAAAAGATGCTGGTATAGACCTGGAGTTCAATGCCACAAACGCAAAAAACTTGGTCATACAACAAATTATGCAATGTGAACAAATCTCAAAATCAGCAAGCTCAAGTTGATGAAGATCAACAACACCAAACTCAGGAGGAGAGTTTGTTTGTTGCTACATTCTATTCAGCAAAAGAAAGTAAAAATCAATGACTCATAGACAGTGGATGCACACACCACATGTCTTCAAATCTGGAATATTTCAAGGAGATTGATCACACCAACTTGTCAACTGTCAAAGTTGGAAATGGTGAAAGTATTCAGAACGCAGAGGAGAGGGACTCTTGAGACTTCCAAGGCTGTCCCTATGTATTTAGTTTGTGCTTAATGTTTTTCAATTCCACTATCAATCATATAAGACCCTCTTATCTTCTAATTAATTGGATTTTTTCCATTGTTTCATCAATGGTATTGGACAGAATCTTTTCTTGAGTCTGCACTAGCCATTAGATCAGATAATGGAACCAAATACACCTCCCAAGAATTTAATAAATTTTGTTCTGATGTCGGTATTCGTCATCGGCTGATTGTTCCTTACACTTTACAGCAAAATGGAGTGTGTGAAAGAAAAAACAGAACCATCATGGAGATGACAAGATGTTGGTGTTTGAAAAGAGTGTGCCTAAAAAATTCTGGCAGAGGCTGTGAATGTACCTGTTTATTTACTTAACAGGCTGCCAACAGAAGCTTTTTCAAACAAGACTCCATATGAAGCATGTCATGGAGTAAAACCAATTGTTGATCACTTGAAAGTGTTTGGGTCTCTCTACTATGTTCATGTTCCTGATGTAAAGAGATCAAAACTTGACCAGAAAGCATTTGTTGGTATATTTCAAGGATATAGCAGCAGCAGCAGCAAACTCTTTAGAATTCTTGATATTCAAACTCAGAAAATAATTGTGTTTTCAGAGATGTAAAATTTGATGAGGCATTAGAATGGCATTGGGAGAAAGGAATTCCTGAATCTCTGAAGCAAACTTCAGATTTCATTCATCGTGTTTAACATGAGGCTAGACCAGAAAATGAAGAAGACTCAGATTCAGATGGTGAATTTGCTGTCAGAGGAACAAGACCATTATCTGCTGATATATATGCAAGGTGTAATGTTGTTGTCAATGATTGTTCTTGGTTTACAGATGCTGCTAGTGTTCAAGATTGGCTCGATACATGGATGTCACCACCAAATGTGGGAAGTAGGAGTGATGGCCTGTGACACATTTTACTGTGACACATTTGGCAGATATTTTTTATGTAATTACTGATATTTAACTTAGAAAAGTCAGGAACATGTAAAGGAATGGTGAAGCATGATTGTAGCAAAAAGTTAGGAAAAGTTTGTATGGCTTAGTTGGGATATTTTGCTCTGTTACTATTGAATATTGTACTAACACAACTGCTGTAATTTTCTGCAGATATAACTGATGAAATGCAGCAACATATATATGTCAAATTTTGCACACATAAACCTTCTCTTCTTTGTGTTTTCTCACTACTAGGGCATCACAGTTAATTTTGAATTTCCCAGCTTAGATTTATGCCATTTATTTGCATCCTATCTACTTTTGGTCCTTCTTCTCTGTTGTTGTTCATCTCAGATAGAAGTTCAGTTTTCTAATATAGTTTCAAAACACCTGTAAAGTTCTCAAAAAATTAGAAGGAACAACACTGAAAACCATATAATTTCTTGCTTTCTAAATAAACCAACATACTAGGCACACTATTCCAGTATCTTTATTGATTTATCTTGACAGTGATTCTTCATTTCATTTCCCTAGTCCTCCAGGGTTGAAAATTCCTCTGAATTCATCAATATTGATAATCTACACTAAATATGCGAGCACAATAACAATGCATGTTTTGCATCCTCTATACTCTTCAGAATCCCTACTTACCCAACATATTTTTGAGTTCGTAAGCCCCTTTTCAAGATGGTTACTCTGCGTATCGATAAAAAAAAAAGGTTGTTACTCTGCGTAGGCACAGCATTAGACATGAGTCTCCTATTGTAAATAGTTCATTTGAGTCTCCTCAAATCTCATTTGCTGCTTCCTAGGAGCAGTAAATTTGATACAAAATAAACCCTACCCAATTCTCTCTTTGGTAAAATACTCAAAAATTAAGAAATGTAGAAAACCATGATGTCTTTCAACTGGTAATCATTTGTCCATTATCTGGATTTCCTAGATATACCAATTCTTACACTTTTAACACTTCAAAATCAACAAACATTTAACCATTATGATTTAACATGTTTTATGGTGTATTGTTATAACTCCCCCCTTTTAACAAATACATGCATTAAATGACACATACACAGGAGAGATCAATTTTCAAGAAGTTTTGTCAAAAAAAAAATTTCAAGGAGTGAAACCTTCCATAGTCAAAAAAGAAAAAGGGTGAGACTTTCTCATGCACTATTGGACTACGCTCCCACTTCTTTTGCTTAAATAGATCAGATGAACTACCGCAATCTAATTGTTCTCATGGAAGGGGCTGATTCGGTCCTAACGGCAGTAACTTCCCCAACTTGTAGATGACATATGGTAGCTTCTTCCATGGCATGGTTATTAATAAAAGGAGCTAACTGAACTTGTTGCTAAGAAATTTAAGGCCTAAGAAAATTTTCTATTATTTTCTAGAAAACTAAAAAACAAAAATGAAAAAAATAAAAAATTTGTTCATTAAAAAAACTAAATTCTACATTGTTTTCTATTTCATTTTAGAAAATAAAAACGTCAAAAAACAGAAAACAAAAATTGTTTTCTCAACTTAACATAGCATATATTTCACATGTATGATATCAACACATTGATGCATGTCTTGGTATATATGTATAAAAATAGAAATACAGATTTCAATGGAAGCCCTCAATAACATAGATTACAAGTGATAGCTCTAGCATCGAGATTTCAAAGGTTTTGCTTGAAGGAAAAAGTTGTATACCAGTACTCGTTTGGCATTGTTTGGAATATTTGAAGTTGCATAGACCGAATTTTCGTATTTGCCGCTCCATCTGGAGTATAGGAAGAACAGAATCAAAATATAAGTCAATTTAATGCAAAAAAGGGAGTGATGTTATGACTTCAACACAAATTTTGAGTGAAACCGACCTGTGCTCTTCCTTGGGAATTTGGAGCTCAAAATCCTCCTTAAAGGGCTGAAAGACCAAGTCTACCTTTGCGTCTTCCACTTCTTCACAAGTCGGCGGATTCCACTGCATACCAATTTGACAGTTCTATGAGGTGAATGCAAAAGATGTTACTGATACACAGATGAATTGTTCTTGATCAAATTAGGAAAGTTCATTCTTTCACGTTTCAGCTAATATATCTTTTAATAAAGAGGGGAGAATGAGCACCTTTGGAGCATTGTCCTTGTCTATGGTGAGAGCCCTAATACCCTTAACAAAATGAAAGTGCACATTTCAGATATAACAGGTCAAGTTAATATTGCTTGTCCATTAACGACATTTTTCGAGCTAAAGATCGTACCTCATAGACATCTTCGGATATTGTGGTCCGAAGTATGTTCATTGTTAATCTGAATTCCTTTTTAAGACATTCAGGCAGTGTTTGATTTCTTCCTTCGCGAATCTAAGGACAGTTTAAAACAAAGAAAGAGGTAACAACATCATGAAATCTTATAACTAATACCATGATTTGCTCGGATCGAGGTTGAAATTGTTCTATTATAAGACAAAAGAATACTAATGTGATGCCAGATTGGAGGACAAAATAACAAGTCTAATCACTCATGTAACGTGCAACATATTAAAACAGAAAGATCACATTTCAGGGTCCATGCAACATGAAATCTATGAGATTAAGCAGTTTGCAAGAAGGAAGGAAATTTAAGGAAAATGTCATGCATATTTGAAAGCCAATGTACAAATGAATAGAAAACAAGAACTTGGAAAAGTTCAATTTTCAAACTATTTAAATGAAAACATTTAGAATTTTAGAGAATCCACTGCAGATATTGAAACATATAGTCATTCATCTACTTTGAATTAAGCAGTTTCCATAAAGAAAGGAAATTTAAGGAAAATGTTGCAAATGAAGAAATGAACAGAAAACAAGAACTAACAGTTTCTGTTTTCAGACTGTATTTTAATGCAAAGATTTTAGGAAATCCAGTGCAGATACTGAAAATGCAGTCATTCATCACTTTTATTCGATGAGCACCACTTCCATTATACATTGTTGACAAGTTTTCAGTTGCAGAAAGTACAGTGTCTCGCATCATAGTCAATAGTATTTCTGCAAGCTGTGTAACTAAGCAGCAATATCTCTAGAACTACAAAGACCTAAAATGTTTGCAACCACAGAATAATTAAATTAATTCATTACTGATCTGAGAGTGATATTCAACCCTGTTGGGGATGATCTTTTCAACCCTTTCAGTATTCCACCAATCCATCCATTTCCTTCCTTCCTTGCCTCAGCTTCCTGCAAAGACAGACATTCAGTTGCATAGATTTTGATTATAGAGCTGCCGGAAGATGCTCTAGATGATGCTGCAGATGGATATAAAAAGGCAAGAAAACTTACAAATGATTTGATAATATCTACCACGGTATCCTTGGAAAAACACTCATCAATTATCGTCTTCCTGAAATGTAAATCATCAGGTTGTGTACATAAAGAGTGATAAGGAATTGCACAAAATTAAATATGAATGAGTGATCAATGTTCAGTTACTTGTTTAGAATGCTTTCTTCATCAACTTGTACATCCACAGAGAATTCTTCAATCACAGATTTTACATCATTTGCATTGCCGGAGTTCAAACTAATCAGACGCTTCTCTAATTCAGGCATTTTCTGATATGAAGGGAAAGGCAATGTTAGAAAACCTTCTCTCACAATAGTGGAAACTAATAATTGATTTTTCTTTTAAAAAAGAAAAGCATGTTTCAAGAGCAAAAGTTTCTCTCCTCTGGACTTTGGGGAATGCCCGTCATCTCTCCTTGAAAGGGAAAGTGACTTATAAATGCATATCTTAAATAATGAAAATGGTTAATGCTTATTAGGGCACAAACAACTTTTTTGAAGGAACATCTGAATTCTGATTCTCAGTAAATGCTACTCTCATTCTCAGTAAGTTTATAAAAAGCAAAAGCAAAGCATACACACCAAACATAATTACAATTAAAAGCTCATTAAGCTGAATTTTTAATTAAGCTCTTTTACCAAACATAATTGCAGAACAGATGCATAAAAAAAGTTTAAGATCACCTCAGAAGTGACAAAATGAGTCGCCAATCCAGCAGCAATCAGTTCTTTGCCATTCAGCCTTGCTCCTGTTATTGCTAAGAATTCCCCTGCATGCCACACCAAATTTATTATTCTACTGGTCACCTTTGTTTTTGTTCTTTCTCTATTTCTGGGATTGCAATCTTACCCAAATGTCCAGGAAGATGAGAAAGGATGTAAGAGAAACCACAATCAGTATGAAATCCTATGCTTGCTTCTGGAGTTG
>CAODLS013364089.1:0-13095 GCA_948243855.1 Flueggea neowawraea | reverse complement strand
ATAATTAATCAGCCAGTATCAAATATGTTCAAATAGAATATTATAACTTTAAAATTTACGTGTCATTTTTTCTCTTCGAGCTGTAAAGGCCCCATCGGATGGTTTGTTCCCAACTTCATTCCTGTATCAATGTCCTCCTTCGTTGCTACTCCTGTATAAAGAGCATAAAATGCTTCGTTGATCATCGGCATTAGGATCCGGTTTACAATGAAGCCAGAAAAGTCCTGAGAGCATATCACGGTCTTTCCAAACCTACAGGATTGCAAAGTCATAATGTCAAAACAAAGATCAGACAGCCAAAACATTAGTACAAACAACAAACTCGTGACTTAACAGCAAACATAGTGTTCCATATCAAATGAATATAGATTTTTTATTTATTTATAAGAGACACGAACTGAAATTCATAAAGATTTGTATTTATAAAAAAAAGTAATATGTTAGTTAAATTCTCTACCTCTCGGCCAACACCTTTGTCGTATGAAATGTCTCATCAGATGTGTCAGCACCACGCACAATCTCAACTAATTTCATTATAGGAGGGGGATTCATGAAATGCATGCCAATTACCTGCAGTTGGAATATTACTGTGGCATTGTCAGCATCCAGATTTGTTATTAGATGGATACATACAACATTTACAGAGAAATTGGCAAAATCAGCTGCTTCAATGTATGTATATCCTGTTATAGATCATTCAAAATCCAAATTCAGGCCAAATGAATGAATAAATTAACAGCATAACCTGGCGAGGCCTGCTAGTTGCAGATGCTAGACGTGTAATAGAGATGGAACTTGTATTTGATGCCAAAATGGCAGAACTTTTTGAAATCTTGTCTAGTTGAACAAACAACTTTTTCTTCACATCTTCAGATTCCACAATAGCTTCAACAATAATATCAGCATCATCCAGCTCTTCTAAATTCGAGGTATAATGTAGATGAGCCAAAGCATCAGTGCCTGATGTCTGTCACATAGAAAAGAAAATCATCTCAGCAACCTTAACGCATATGAAATTTACAAGAAAAGACCACCAAGAGCTGTGGAGGGATAATATGTGCTTATTCTCCCTTAATTAGAGGTCTCAAATCCCGATTAGTTAGATATAAAAAAGATCTCTGGAAACTAAAGAACACAAGATTCAAAGTATAGCATTTCTTCTCACGGATCAGCAGAGAAAATCACAAACAACTTTGACAATATGAATTGCCAACATAATAAGCTGTAATCTGATTTAAGATATTGTTTGTCCGAAAGCCTGAGAGTTTCTAAACAAATTAACATTAGTGTCTTACTTAATAATTCAAAAAGAAATTTCCCCTCTTTGTATAAGAAATGCCATAGATTCAAAAAGATTCAAAAAGGGCTCTAAACTTACATGGAAATTGGAAGAACTGCTGCATCACATAGAGGCAGCTCGGAAGCTACTCATTAAAAAATTAATTCAATGAAAAAGAGACTCACAAATAGTGTTCCACTCCCCCGCAGCTCAGTATAGAGTGCTGTTTTCTTACCATAGTCTTGTTACTCTTTCTTGTGCATAAGTTGGTTTTACAATGGAATTTAATGCTTGGCCTAAGCAACGTATCCATGGTACAATTATTCCAGTTTCACTTTTATATTTTTTCTAGAATCGTAAGTTTTCAGTTCTTACTCCCTCTCGACAACTTTGCACTTCAATGGTTTGATATCAATTTTCATTTATACCTAACACCATCTAACAAAATAACTTCGCAATTCAGTACATACCAAATATAAAAACTCATTAAGAATAAATTCCATGAATTTTTGTGAAATATATTTACACCGAACAGTATATATAAGCTAAATTGTTTTTCTTTTGTTTCTTCTTCAAGCTCCCCAAGCAAACTCTTCCTAACATGACAAAGAAGCACAACTCTTAGCACCTAAAGAGAGCAGTCTTATCTTTTCTTAACCAAAGTAATAGAAATCTTATCAATCATCCAGTCTAATTCAAGTACATCCATTCCAGAGTACATCCATTTAAATGAAACGTGAATTTTTCCATTTTTTACTCTGTCCTTCGAGGAATATTTTAACCTGCTGCCATAACTTTCATTAATCTACAGTGTTTTGATTTGTAACCATAATTCATCAATAAGTTTCCAAGTACAATACCCTGTCTGTTACCTCTTTTCCACAGAGTCTGTACCCACTCATCATCGAATGATAACGAAAGAATTAATTGTGCCAACCATATCATATGATCCCACGTAATTTGGCATTTCTCAAATCACATAATCAAAGCCATTGGAAAGATGCTATTGGGCGTGTTTGTGAATGGAATGTTAACCGCCTGTATCAATTTTTCCACTTTTTCACTATGCAATCTACCAATCTGTCATCTAACACTCCAATTTACCACAAATGAACTCCGCATTAGAGATGCATTCATGACCGTTCAAACTGAATATAAATTTCAATTATATCCTTCTACATCAGAAGCTATTAATACATTTACAAATATGCAATCAGCGCAACAACGACCACTCAATCAGCGAATCAATAAAAACAGAATCTTTATAATACCTTAGAGATGCGGGCTTTGGAAATGAGAGAGTGGATATTAGCGCCAATGGAGTTGGAGACACGGGAGAGAGCATCAGGATCGGTGTCAACAAGGCAGACGTGGAGACCGTGCACGGCGGCGAGTTGGGCGATTCCTGAACCCATCTGGCCACTACCCACTACCCCAATTCTCTTGATTTCCACCATGGCAACTGCTTCCTGCTTTTTTGTCCCTGAACTAGTTATGGGTTCGTCACCATGGATGGAGAAGGGATGTGGTGTGTGCGCAAGCGCTTTGTGCGACGCGTGAGACACAATTCGGGAAAAAATGTTTGCATTTATCAACTCGCGAAATAAAGACCGTTAGATTGATAAGAAAGAAAAATAACTTTTAATTCAAAATTTTATTATAATGAGATTGAATATATTATATTTTTTAAAAAAAATTATATTTACATTTTTTAAAATAACATATATAAAAATATAAGTAATATATTTTTTTAATAAATAACAGAAATTAAAATGACAAAAAAATAATGACATGTTATTTTTATTTATTTTTATGTGACTTTGTTTATATGTCTTTTTTATTCTTTAAAATAATATAACATGTAATTTAAATAATATAATTAGTTTTATAAATAATAAATTCTTAAAATGACATAAAATTTGATAAATGTATCATTTTGACTTTTATTTTTGTAATCTTAGTTTATTTTTGTGTAACTTTGTCATTTGTTATGTGAATATTTCAAAATAACATAATATGTAATCTAAATAACATAGTTTGTGTTATAAATAACAAATTTTTGAAACAATAAATGTATTATTTTAACCTCTATTTTTGTGATATTAGTTCACTTTTGTGTGATTTTTTCATTTGTCATTTTAACATCTCAGAGTAACATAATTTGTGTTATAAATAACAAATTTTTAAAATGAAAAAAATTAACAAATGTGTTATTTTAACCTCTATTTGTGTGATTTTAGTCACTTTTGTGTGACTTTTTTATTTGTCATTTTAAAATCTCAAAATAATATAATTTGTATTATGAATAACAAACTCTTAAAAAGGCAAAAAATTGACAAATGTGTTATTTTAATCTCTATTTGTGTGATTTTAGTTTACTTTTATATGACTTTTTTATTTTTTATTTTAACTTTTCAAAATAATATAATTTGTGTTCTGAATAACGAATTCTTAAAAGGATAAAAAATTGACAAATGTGTTATTTTAACTTCTATTTGTGTAGTTTTAGTTCATTTTTGTGTTATTTTTTTATTTCTCATTTTCACTTCTCAAAATAACATAATGTATAATATAAATAACATAATTTGTGTTATGAATAACAAATTCTTAAAATAATAAAAAATTGACAAATATGTCATTTTAACCTATATTTTTGTGATTTTAGTTCACTTTTATGTGATTTTTTAATTTATTAAGATAACACATAATATAAATAACATAATTTGTTTTATAAATAACAAATTCTTAAAATGACAAAAGAGTGACATGTTCAACTCTTAATCTAAGAAGAAATGACTTACTTAAGATTATTATCATTCACCATGGTAAAAACTGACCTGCATTTAGCAAAACTTGATAAACATATTTACATGTTTAACTGAGTAATTAGCAAATTTTGATGAATAAACTAATTAAGAATTTATCATAGTCTTTACTAATGGTTTACAAAGAATCCGTCACTGGTTTGATCAACAAAAAAATTATAGTCAACAATGATACTTTTTATTGTCTTAATTTTAATTACTTTCTTCATTCAAATTTCATAACTAATTAAGCTCAACAATTGCTTCTTAAAATTTAATTCTTTTTGCCTAGCATCTACATAAAATTTATACGGAAATAGAATTGACTTAGAATTAAAATTTTGATGTTTGGATGACATATACATTATTGGAATTGAATCATAATTAAAATAGAATTAGAATTGATTACTTAAATAACTATTAAATTATTTAAGAGACATCATATATTAATTGTAAAAAAATTCTAAAATAAAATTATTAATTTACTAAAAATGTGCAAAACAATTAAATTATTAATTTTGGTCTCAATAACAATATTGTAGTCATCATAAGTAAGAAGTTTAAATTCTAATGTGTTACAACAACAAAAAAAAACTTGTTCTTGATAAATCTTCAGATCAACAAGGGCTAGCAGCAACCCTATTGCCTCCAGATGGGATTTGCAGAACTTGTTCTTGGTAAATCATCTGCTTCGGCAGATTCATTGCATTGCCAAAACTACTATCACTAAAAAAACAACAAAAACAAAACAAACGCATTTCAAATCTCAAAAATTTCTCCTATCAATCCAAAAATAACCATCAAAACACAACCAAAATCAATACAATCAAACACAAACACGGTTGGGCATTGTCAAATGCTGCTTAAATTTTACAGTGAACTATTATCACACCACAGGGTTGGCTGCCAAAGAACCCAATAATATAGGCTTTCTCAACCAGCGCTGTTCCAGCCTCTGTCTTGCATATTCCATTAAATCAAAATCGATTTTGTTTACATGTCCTTGGAATACCAAAGCACACATTTTGCATAAATTAGATTCTTTGAGTTCTGTTTTCTTTTCTTAATTTTAAGCCGTAAGAGACGCATTTCCTTGTCCATTTATCCATGAAGTAAATTTATGAAGTGCTCTATGAACTAGCTTGTTTAAGAAAGAAACGATAGAATGTAGAAAATACAGATATTATTCCCCAGAGTCCCCAGAACAAAGGGCTTGCGAGTGTATACCTCTCGACGTCTTCAAGTAACTGTTCCAACTCAGTTTCACAGGGTTCATTGCCTGTCATGAGGGGAAAATACCAACAAATTACACTAAACTTTATGGTAATAGAGTCATGCGGATGAAATCTGATGCAAAATACAAATCATTACTGCTCACCAATTTCGTTGTTTGACACTTCCGATCATGGACCGCACACAATTTGTGCAAAAAAGGGATCGTTCTAGCTTACCTACTTAGCGCTGAATTTTCGCGCTGCAAACTAACTATTATCTAGCATTATGCTTGACGATGTCAATTCTCTCATCTTGACCAATTTCGTTTTTTAACGCTTCTAATCATGGACCGTACACAACTTGTACAAAAAAGGATCGTTCTAACTTTCCTACTTAATGTAGAATTTTCGCGTTTCAAACAAAGTATTATTTAGCACTAGGCTTGACGACTTCAATTCTCCCATCTTGGCCAATTTCATTATTTGACGCTTCCGATTATGAACTGTACACAATTTGTGCAAAAAATGATCGTTCTAAATTTCCTACTTAAAGTAGAAATGTTGCACTGCATATCAAGTATTATTTAGCATTGGTCATGAACAATTTGACCGTATCAGGAGCAACAATAGCATTGTAATACCCACTGGTTCCTATTAGATCATATGTAGCATTCTGTTTAGTCTCGATTTGATCCTTGGATGTAGTGATGATGATTTAGTGTTTGATGATGTTGATTAGGTGTTTGAGATCTAAATTGGATGTTTGATGATGTTTTGGAGTGAATTAATACATGTTATCTTGGTGGTATTCAATTGGATTGAATGGAAGAAGCAGAAGCAGTCAATTTATGAAGAATCTATCTTGTTAGTCGGCTAGCGATTTGGGTAGTCGACTCTCGAAGTGGGTAGTCGACTAACGGGTCGCATGTCTATAAAAAAATCCACCCGACTCACTTGTGTTCTCACTCTCTTTTCACTCAAAACTCGCTCAAACTCATCCGAATCACTTCCCCATTGTTTACCCATCACTCCTAAGCATCTCTTGAGGTAAGATCGACCTTCCTTTCCACCTATTAACTCATTTTCGTTCTTGAATCTAGCATTTCTCATTTAGCCCGAATTTGAAATAAATATGCATTTTTGGATGATTTCTGATGAAATGATGCCAGAGGATGCTATAATAGGTTAGAAGGGACTTGAATGAACATGATTCAATTTTTAAATCGAAAGATTTGATGAGTTCTTGAAGTGGGTTAGAGTTTGGACATATTTTGCTTAAAATTTGGAAATTTTGAGTTGTTTTGGAGAAATCAATTGTGAATTCATGTTCCTGATGTTGAGATTGACCAATGTGGGTGTTTAGATTAGATTTTTGTCGGTCGAATCGAGTTTTTGGTCTTTTTAGGAATAAATTTTTATCTAACATCTAGTTTTGTAAATTTATGAAAAGTGTGGTCTAGATTTGTAATTTTTAAAAACTGAGATTAGGATTTGGAATTTTAAAAAATTGTGATTTAGATTTGTAATTTTGAAAAATTTTGGATCAGATTTGTAATTTTGATGAATTAAGTATGGATTTGTAATTTCGAGGAATTAAGTATATATTTGTAATTTCGAAGAGTTCGATGACTTATTTGAAAATTTTGACTGCTTGGAGGACTCAATTTAATTTTTAAAAAATTTGAGGACTAATTTGTAATTTTACATGGATCCGGAGACTAAAGTGTAATTTTACAAACGTTCGGGAACCAAAGTGCAATTTTACATCGAGGTGTAATTTTGGATTATAATGTTAGACTTTGGTTAGAAATGGGTTTTGGGCGTTGTTCGAGCATTTAAGTTTGCATATGCATTTGAACGCATTTCAGTACAACCACAGTACCAACATTCCACTTTGATTTGTTTCTGATATACCTTTGCTTCTGATATCATTATTTCAGCTTTGTTGCGTCTTTAAGGTGGCTAGCCATCCACCTGCGATCAGTGATTGGATTATTGGCATAGCATCCAAGTGAGTAGATAGCAGTTTCAGACACATATGTTGTGTCTCCTAAATCATATCGTTTTTGATGTGCTAGGATATGTTTCTGAAAATGGACTAATCTAATGATTGACTAAATTGATAATGTGATAATCTTCAGAAAAAGAATTCGGTTTTTAAAAAATAGTATTTATTATACTACTCCTCTGTTTCTGATGTTTTTGGAAAGCAAAAATATATATTATATGTTTTTACTCTGTTTTTTTATTTTAGATCTCTATTGCTAATTTTTGACCTCTGCTTCTGATTTCTGATAAAAAAAATTAAATTATGTTTCTGCATATGTATCTCTATGTTATTGATTCTAATATGCATGCATCTCCTTGTACTATATTAGTATGGTTTTGTTTTGATATAGAACACTTAGCTACGGGGTACTTAGCATTTGGTATACCAATATTTTTTCAAGGTCCAGCTACTAGTGATGTTGGTAGCCATGTGTCCCGGCATATGATTTGATTTTGATTAGTGGTAGAGACCATGCTTATTATACATTTTGGATGTTGGCGCATATCACATCACCTTTGATTTTGGTACTATATGCACATTTCTGCTTTTGTCCCATATTACATATATTCTGATTTTGACTATGGTACTATTATATTTATTATGCTTGTGTGCATGCTATTTACTTTGATTGCGAACGTTTTCAAAACGGTTTTTAAACACTATTATGTATTAGCATGTATACATATGTATTCACTTATACCTGCATGTGGTATTTTTGAACTGTTTTCAAAATAGTTTTTGTGAGGCACTTATGAGACATTCTAGAGTGTCGTTCCTCACTGGGTTCTCACCTCCATTCTTTTCCGTCTATTTTTTATTTTAATATTTCAGGTGAATCTTTTGTTCTCGGCAACTTTTCGACATCCGGATACTCAATGAGGAGTCATTTGATTTGATTGTGAGGCCTTTTTTGGTCAGACTCCTTCTATTTTGTTTTAGAGCTTCACACCGACAGACTATTGGTTATTGGGTATACTTTTGTATTTGATTTTTTGGTTAAATCATTATTACTATTTTATAACTATATTTGATTTAGTAAACTATAAGTTGTTTTACTGAATCTATTTTATTATATATATAAGTTGTTTTATTATGGTTATAAGATTTGTATAATAAAGGCTTTTGAAATAAACATATTAGATAGTATTTCTGAATCTCTGAGGCTTGTATGAGATGGGTCGGGCCTTCGATTCGGTTCGTCTTATACGCCGGTCATGGTTCGAAAACGGGTCTTGACAAAGACTGTTTGCTAGTCTCTCCATCGAGAAGTGAAAATAACCTCACCACACAATAAACATAATAACGTTTCAATTCCAATTAAGCAAAATCTAGTTAGCAAACACTACAAATTCAATATGCTAAACCAAGTTTGGTCTTCATGACATTAAATAAACAAGCAAAAATCACTAAAAGCAAAGTGCTCGTTCAAAAACATTCAAATAGGAACTCACCCTAGATTAATATCAACATAATCACAATACGACTCGACCTTTCTCGCTACTTCCAACAAAACGTCAGGATTATTAGTGCAAAATTGAACAAATGACGACCGATCCTCCTGCAACGAACAAATATGCACTGCATTAAAAACAGAATAATCTATTAATGAAGCTTCATATAATATCTCGATTTAAAAAAAAAATTGGACAGTAGCCAAAATGATGTCGTTTTAGTTGTTGCCCATTAAAAACACAATGGCTTTTCTTTTATTTGGAAGCTCGATCTTCTCTCCCTCCCTTGTTCATTTTTCACTCAAAACTCCACCAAAACTCATCTCATTTCCTCTCCAATCCATCCCATACTCTTCCTACTTGCCTCTTCTTTGATTTTTGCAGCAAACCAAGGTAAATTTCTCATTCTTTTACTCTTTCTTCATTTTTTTTCATGGAGAACGAAATGGGTATTGTTAGAGCTGAGGTTCAGTTTTAGATGAGTTTTTTGTTAGATTTGAAGTTGTTTTTATTATATATTGATAGATTGAAGTTGGAAACACATGGATTTGAGTTGGATTGTTGTGATTTGGTGAATTATTCATTAGGATTAGAGGAAATCATAATTTTTGGGGGTGATTTTGCCTTTATTTGTTGAAACGGAGTATGAATTCATGTTTTGGAGGATGATTATAGTTAATGTATTAATGTAGGTGCTTTAGAATGATTGTTGCTGGTTGAATCGAGAGTAGGGGTGTTTTTGAACAATTTTCTATTGCAAGGACTAAAACTAAATTTTTTCTAGAGTTGGTCAGATTTGTAATTTTGGAAATATGGGGTTATATTTGTAATTTCAAGAAGTTGACTTAAGTTTTGTAATTTTTGAAAGTTGGGAAGTAGATTTGTAATTTTTGAGAGTTTGAGGGCTTCACTGGACCATTTCACTTGGACATCTAGGTAAGTAGGATGACAGCTTCAGACACATAGCTGTGTCTTTTGAAATCTATGTTTTTGTTGTGTTTGGATATTATCTAAAACCTGACTAATTAACTATCTGGCTATTTAATAAATTGATTTATGTGATAATTAGCAATGTTCAATTTTTTCCTCTGACATGTATATATACATATTTATATATATTTTCTATAAATTAAATTCTACTTGTATGACTGTCTGCTCACTTAATTATTTTGATATTATATATTTTGGGATAAGGAATATTTAGCTACGAGGTAGCGTAGCCTTTGGTATACCACCATCCGACAACTCGTGATGCTCAGTGAGGCATCGTTTGCTTTGGTTAGTTGATGCCCTTTTGGTTGGACTCTGATTGTTTTTGTAGTAGAGCTCCACACAGGATGCTAGTGGGTTACTGGATATACTTTTGTATTTTGACTTTTGGATTTTTATTTACTAACTCTTACTCGTGTTTTGATATAGTAAAATATATTTTGATAATTATTTATTATTTATAAATTATATGTTTTATTTATTAAATTGTTTATTAATCTGTTTAATAAATGAATGAAATTGGTAGAATTTCTAATTATCCGAGGCTTGTGTTAGATGGGTCGGCCCTCCAGTTCTGTTCGCCTCGTCCGGTGGTTATGGTTCGA
Source organism: Flueggea neowawraea (assembly GCA_948243855.1). Classification (NCBI taxonomy): domain Eukaryota; kingdom Viridiplantae; phylum Streptophyta; class Magnoliopsida; order Malpighiales; family Phyllanthaceae; genus Flueggea; species Flueggea neowawraea. Next base: position 2,702 of record CAODLS013364089.1, on the reverse strand, counting down.
TAACGGGTCGTGATAGTTTAAACTCCCATGCTCCTAAATAGAAACCAACCTCAAATAAATCCATCAAACTACGCATTTCACTTCTTCCAATCAATCACCCAATTGAGAACACGAAGAATGTGTTGGAAATCCTCGTTTGCTACCAACGACTAATAGCATTCACAAGAACCAATTTGATTCAGAATAACCCCAAATTAACTAAAACCATAGATTAACTAAAACCTAGAAATCTCAAACCATAAGCAGCCAGGGTCAACGAAAATAAGAGAAGTACAGCACTTACTCTCAACGTTGATGTTTGGATGACAGTGAGGAGGCCAGAAACACGACGGACTAAAGCGGGAGAGTGAAAAAAGAGAGGAAGAGGATTTCGTCGATGCATCTAAGAGGAGGAAGACGCTAGTGGCGCGACGAAGAGAGGACGAGGAGGATGGCGATGCCAGTTAACGTCGAGGGAGTAGAGAGGCCAGAGAGAAAAAGTGTCGAGAGAGAAAGAGAGAGAAAAAGGGAGTATAATCTGTTGGAAAGTAATTGAGTCATAATACTATGTTTTATTTGTGGTGGAACCATTTTAAGATCAATTGCTAAAATTATTGTTTGCAAATCTAATGGTCTAAAATCATTTTTTTTAAAATTTGAGTACAGGGACTCAGAGTCACCCTAGAAACTGCCTCGCAAAATTGAATAATAATTTTTCCTATATTGCTATTATTCTTATTTTGTATTTTCTCAAAAAAAAAAAATTGGATACATTTTTTGACCATGTACAATTATACTAATAGATTTAGAACTTATTGTTATTAGAATTAACTCTAATGTAAAAAAATCTTAAGTTTAATTACTGGAGTAAATAAAATGACTCCTCAAAAAAAATATAGAACTGTTATTTCTTGTTCGAAAGTTTTTTTTTGAATTTTTTTGGACAGGAAATAGGGGGAGAGACGCGAGCTGCGGTAGCATTGTTCCATTTGGACATGACCATACTGTGATACTTGTTTCAAGTTAAAAGAATCACAAGTTTATTTGAGGAAAAAAAAACTTGTCATCTCAAAAATCAACACTCCAAATTACACTTTTATTTTGTTCGAATTCTTCCACGTTTATTCTCCTTTCAAGTCTCATTAGTTCAGTCTACCGGTGAAATAACTCGTATTATCATATAATTCTTTTTTTTATAGTTGTTGTCTATGAAATTTAAATTTAGAATTTGGCCACCAAGTTATTACTTGCTTACTAATTGATCTATTTCTTATGGGTATTATCATCATGTCATTCTAGTTCTCATTTTCTTTTTGTTGTATGATTTTTCATTTCATCCCGACCCAGAAAACTTTAGCTATTTTAAATTTGGTATTGAAATTGAATTCACAGTTTATATTTTGGTAAATTAGTAACTCTACCATATAAAAAGGAACTCTAATTTTTAAAATTTGATGAAATTACCGAGACTGTACTAAATAAGAAATGTTGCCCATCTTAAATGAATGAATTTTTCTCGACTAAAGAGATTAATTAATTAAGTGAGAAATAGACCACATTGTACGATCCAGTTGGTAAAAGTAAATGACCTTTCCAAAATTTACACAAAATTTTAACATTATTGCAGCGTTATATCGTAAATATATTATGTAATGTATATATTAAACATAATTATACATAAAATGGTATAATAAAAATTAAATTCACATTAATCTTATTTATCATAATTGTGTACTCTTATCATATATTATGTCAAAAAATGTCTATTTTATGGAGGATTAATTACACTCTCAATTTCAATTTGCACCATCAATTACAAACTAATGGTAGTGAACTATTTTTCTTAATTTTTGGCCCATAAATTACTCTTTGAATTGATCTATTTCTTAATCCTTAGGGAATTTGGACTATTTTAGTGTTAGTAGTTTTTTTGCATTTTTGTCTTTCAACTTGTCCCATATCTTTCTCTCTCCTCTCTTTCTCCCTCTCTTCTCCTCCTCTCACCTCTCTCATCCTCCAACACCGACCTCCTCCATCCTCCTCTCCTCTGTCGCCCCTCTCCTCCGTCCACCTCTCTCCTCCTTGGCTCCTCCCTCTCCTCTGTTGCCTCCCCCTTTCGTTTTCTCACTCTGATGCCTCTCCCATCTCAATTTCTTCCTCCGCCGCATCTCTCTTCCATTCTCGTCTCCATCCGTGTCACTCCTCACGTTTCCTCTCTCTCACTCGATCTCGCCTATGTCCTCTCTATTTTTTTCTCCTCCATTGCTCCTTCGTCCACCTCCTCTCTCCTCCTCAGCCTCTCCCTCTCGTCCTCGCTTTTTGCTCACCCTCCACGGCCTCGTCCTCTTGTATATCCTCTCCTCATCGCAGTCTTTATCCTTTGATGTATTCCTTGTTATCGACCAGCTCGATTTATTCCTCGATCTGCTTCGGTTGCCGAATATGGTGTTTTTATGGTGGTGGTTCTCGGATATGGTGTCAAGGAGTCAGCCTTCGACGGTGGAAAGGATGTTGCGCCACCGCTGTTGATCTCTGCCGTTGTTAGTTGAAATAATTAAATTGGAACCCTAGAAAATGTGATTGATTTCAGTTAAATTCAACCCTACTGTGTTGGAGTAGGTTTATTGTTTAATGTTTCATTCTTTATTTTTTATTTAAGTTTATATTTTTAGGTTTATTTAAGGTTAATATTGAGTTGATTTTTATTAAGTTGATATTGAGTT